>JAADJG010000239.1:0-76657 GCA_012932025.1 Fusarium austroafricanum
CATCAAATCATGGATTTTATTATCACTTCATGGAGGAGGCAGCCGACTGACGTGTTGGGGTCCATGTCCGATTTGCCACAAGCTTGAGATGAAGTTGAATACTACGTTGCTGGTAAGGTATTGGTGGGCGAATCAAGATTGGCCCTGAATAAGACCAGGGCCCCGACTGCTCCGGACAAACCAGCTAGTTTCGATTAGGCCGTTTACACTAACCCGAATCTTGTGGTACCTACATAACCAGTGTGGCAGAAAGCAAGCCTGTGCCGGTTATGATCGGTCGTCTCTTCAACTCAGGCACGCATCATGGCTGCTCATGGGGAGGTTTATAGTTCTGATTCTCGGGCATCATGATGTTAAAATCCACACTGCAAATAAGTTTGCGCTTGATCGATTTTGCCACGTTTGGGCGAGACTGGGGTTGAAAAGCAAATCTCGCATCCTGGCTTATCATGAACCGAGGCTCCCCCCAGACAATGGTTTAGGGCCCTAGGAGTTCATGACAACGGTTTTGATCGACATTCACAAACCACCCAAGGCTATGTACATATGTATGTATGTATGCAACAGCAAGTCCCTGAAATTTCTGGTGAAGGGGTATTGAAAGTATCGTCTCCACGTCCCCAGATTTCCCCGCAAACTGGGCGGACAGCTACCGATGCGAGTTCTCATGTCAGCTTCTTACAATCTTTTCTTCACGTGCTGGATTGGATACTTTATCATCACGTAATAGTGTTGTGGTTTTGACTAAAAGTCGGGCCAGGAGCATTCCCAACGCGTCTAGCCAAGTTCTTTTGGCAGCCATCCTTGATCTCCAACATCCCCGACAAGAAGATGGAGAACCCTACCAACCCCGCGTCTCTTAGTGTTGGTGTGTCATGAGATTGCCAACGCGGGGATGGTCAGGTACTCTCATGCATATCGCCTGTCCTGACTAAATGCTCGGCTTCTGATGCGTATGGCTGAGAACAATTTTGAACGAGTGAGGGTCTGTCTCGGACTCTCACCGTCGTTGTATGTGTTGGCTCGTGTAGCCTCAACAGTCGATTCTTGTTTGTCAAGCTCCTTGTACCGAGCGAGTTTCAATGTCGTCAAGCCGCCAAGGGCCGAGCCATGGATAGATACATAGCATGATGGTGGTTCATAGACCAGCCACACCACTCCTTTTATGCAAGGCTTGGACGTTTGTAGAAGGCAATTTACGAGATGACTCTCAGAGAAGTTCAAGCCACCGCCGATACATCTTCAAGGACACACATACCCATGGAACTTTGCCTCGCGGGCGGGCTTGAGAGCGTTGGCGTTGCTGCTTGGGCTCTCTGCTCTGACGGGTAACGCAAAAGTTCCACTTGATTCACATCATCAACAGATTGAAGAGATCTCGTGCGCGAATAATACTCCGGAAACATCGTGGAGAGGCTGATAAAGATATCCTGGCTGCAGCTTGGCTGGCTACATGCCTACCCAAGTTCTGCGTCGACCGTCCGTCTGTTCGAATACGGTATGCGTAGTACATTCCTCCAAACAAAGCTCCTTATTCGTCCCCCGCATTCCCCAGAGTTTTCATGATGGTCTGGAGGGGCGGGCCCGGCGGAGCAATCCTAATAACATACGTACAAAGCGATTTTTTCTCCACACAAGAGATGGATACCAACAACTTTGCAGTGCCGCAGAGTAGAACAAAACAGGTCATCCTCCAATCCATCATCCTGTCCAACGACGTGCGTTCGTGCATGCGTGCGTGCATCGCGTTAATATCACCGAAAACTGTCCTATCAACACGTTTCTTGACCCTCAGGCGGGCATCACAACGCGTATTGCTCGTCAGACAGGTGGATACCTAATTTGCGGTCTTCAGCTGGCAACTTATGGTAGGCATTCGAAGCTCACTCCCCTATTTTTTTACTCGTCGCTTGTACGTAGTTTTCAAGCTGCCTTGCCTTGGTAGTTGGTACACAAACCGATGAAGCGCCGGTGGTGGCCCGTAAGGCGAGAAGGCTGCAAAATCTCTTTAACTTTGAGTTTTTTACTCCCAGGGATGATTGCAGTTTTACTGCTCGATACGGAACAGTCCCAAAAGCCAAGTGGCTAGTGGGCTTGAGTTTGGCGATCTGAACCTGCATTTATTTGGCTCCCGTTATTTCCCTTACCGCTCGGTGTTGGTGTTGGTGTGCGGCCGTTCTGTGTGGGCTAGTGGAGGAGGGTGACATTGCAGACTTCTGGAAATCTGGGGAAAGGACGCCAGAACTCTGAAGATGGGATGGGATTGAATGGGTTAGGATGGCTGGATGGCTATCCAAGGTAAAGTTTTGACGACACAATACGACAACCGACGGCGGAAGGTTTTCCGCTTCCTGTGTGTGCATGCGTTTGTGCACAGGGCAATCAGAATGTGGCTGTCGGCCTCTCTCGGTGCGCGATGGATGATCAGTCAGTCAGTGATCGACACTTTGACCTAGTCTGACGGTGGCTTGACCGATATATCCAATCAGCCAACCGAAACAAGCAAAGACAAAGATGACGACAATCTTGATGATGTCGCCTGTGTGGCAGCTCTGGAGATAAGCCTCTTCTAATGGAGTGTGAGGTACACCAAATTTAAGGAACAGCGACGTCAACCAAGTATCTGGGATGGCAATGATGAGCTTCGTTCCCGGAGAGTTGATGTTTTGGCTAAATCCTCGCGGTTTGGATCGAGATCCCCTTAACAGCTGGACGAACGAAACGATAAACCTGCGATAAATGCACATCACCAAACCACAAAGATCTTTGCTGGTTGAGGAGGATATGATGTTGTTCAGGTTGGCCATCACAGGAGATGATATCACAGCCATGAGTATCCGGCAATCGTCTACAAGATCACCGACCGAAGAACTTGTCTCTCGAACAAGTGGCGTCGAGACATCAGCTCGTTATCATGACCATCAATATGGTGCTCGGATATTTCGTGTCTTGCTCATGATAGTTCCTGAGCATGGCTTTCATCGATGTGTTGCAGGGTATTTACTCTCACGGCAATATCTATGTTTTCTTTTCTTTTCCTTTCTTTTTTTAGAGTGTATTAGCAATACAGGTCGGAATTGTTTTGCTGTGATAATCTCGTTGTCCGCTTCAACAGATCTCTTCATGGACATAACTTCAGGGTAGGCCACTGACACTGGTCAGAGGAACACCATAAATTGATTGGACCTTGACTGGCATTCTTTCAGCCTGAAATCTCACCCTCCCAATGAGATGGTGATTCAGAATTTTCATTTCTGGCACCCAAAGGCAGGCGTATTCAGAAATACTCGTTGACTCATATCCCAACCAGCGATAAGCATCACCAGATAGCCCTGTATGACATGGTGGTCACCCTGGCCTTGGCGTCATCTTTCATTGTTAGATATGACCTCTTCTATGGCTGTTCTACTCTTGTACGACTTCGGTGGCTCCGAGATCCTGGCAATAGATTAAAATCGTTGCTTATATGGTGATCAACTTCTGTCAGAGCCCCGCTGATATTAACAGTTGCTGACGCTCGTGACCTATGGGACGGACTCCGAAGACGGAGAACGGAGACTGACGGCCCTATACACAGGCTCTGGGACATTGCAAACGTTGTCCCTATCAAGGAAGCTTACAACATGACCAGATTGGTCCTTGTCACTGTGTGCTATTCTGAGAACCTGGCAAGTGAATAGCTTCGCGTTGGGCCTTCCCCTGAACATTCCAGTATTTTATGACTTCATTGAAAGGTTTTTATCGCCAGATACATAGTTACTTGATTCTATTCGATGGCTTCAACATATCACAAATTTCGATGCATAATACACACTCATCAATTCTTCACTAACCCACGTCTACCATTCACCAGGGAAATCCCCTTACATGTACAACCTTATACACTGTATGATGTATACTAGACTTCAGATTCAGCGACGGTGATTCCTCTAAAAGAGGCTCTTGGTCCTTGATATCCTCAATTTCCTCTTATACTTCAAAATCATCTTTCCCATGGGCGTGCTAAAGCCCAGCCTTAAGAAATAAATGCTACAAAATAATACGTTATAGGTTGATTTGGTCCTCTCAGCATGTCCATGATCGCCAGTCCTTCTCTCCTCAGGGGAGGATAGCGATGTGGCCCATCTCAGGAGATGTTCCTATCCAGGCATTCTTATTGGTTCCAGACCTTTACCTTTACTGCGATACCAGTCTAAGCTTTCTATATTTTATGTTGCTATGACAAAGGGAGGAGGGGCAAGTAAGTCGACTTCCGATATATTTGTAAATGATGCCGTGGCAAATCTCGTTGGCACAATAAGTGCCCATACGAAACAATTAGGTTTGTTCTAACTAAGGCAATACATCAAGAAGTACCTGGGTTCTTAAGGTACTAAGTTTTGAATAGTCTCCTGGTTCGAGATAATTGTTTGTTCTATGCTTAAGCAGTCCCGTGAGTGCACGGTGCTTCTCGCCCCTTGAATTCTTGAGGTATTGGTTCAAGACGGTATAGTATGTTGCTATCATCGATTTCTACAGCGCTGATGCAGAGTTCTTCGTACCATACCACTATCATTGGGTACTCTAGACTCAAATTCCAGCCTGGGCTTCAACGTCTAAAGAAAAGATGACCGTTTGTAAGCTGTTTTTGACAAATAGACAATAGGAGTGACAGACTCTGTTAGATACAAAGAATAATAGGAACAGATTTTTATAAAAATATTATATACCCGATCAAACGGTTGTTTATGATCATGCAATTGAGGAAGAGACTAGTGCAGCTCTGAGTTGTTCTAGTAGTTGGACTGCTAGTTTGTTATTAAACGGCTGCCTACCGGAAGGTATCTCCGCTCCACATGAATCAAGATATGCTTGCAAGGGGGAAACAGGCAGCAAACAAAACAAGCCCAAACTATTGAATGGCCAGAACCGTGAAAAGCACAAAATTGCGGTGATTTCGGTCCCTGAAACAGCTGCCTGGCGATTATCGTTAAATGGAATTGTGAAGGTCTGAATGGAGACCTTGGAGAATATAGGGTAGCTGAGTTAAGGCTGCAGATTTACTAGCAGATGCACTAAAAAGAGATTTTAAAGAGTTTAATAAGGACTTGAGTCACAGATAGAGTAAGACGTAGTGGAAATATAGTGGAAATTGAGAAGGGGTTCCATGGAATAAGACATGTAGCAAAGTTGCGGCAACAAGCTGCTTCCGATCTACGATATCACAAACATCAAGTTGAGTATCACATCTCACAACCGGAACAAGTAAAGATTGTAGCACAGTAATTTCTCCGCCTCAGCTAGCCCAGTCAAAGAAATATTGCTATTTCAAGATGTTTGCATTGATTGCCACATGCAATCAAAGAAAGGGGTTGCTGGGCCAGCGCGCCACCCCAATGCTCGTATATCGATTAGGCACCATCGTTCTTGAAGACTTATATGGGGAGAGGATCTCAACTGTGATACTGGTTTCAACAGGAATCTTTACATCAGTAAAATCTCACCGCAGCCATGGATCAATTCTTTCTTGACCACTCTCAACGCTATCAGGAGTTGGTGAAGCGCTTTAAACCATCACCCATCAAATCCAAGACCAACAGTGAAGAGTCTAATCCAGACATTACTATTGCCACTCGGATTCGACCTATGCTCGATGATGAGAAAGAAGGTGGACAGTTGATTGGGGCTTTCCCGAGGAACAACGCACCAGGTGTCATTGACTTACACGAGTTGCGAAGACCAGTCAGAGGACCTCCCCCTTTGGTGGTGAGTATAGCATATAATACCCCTATAAGTCCATCAGAGGTCACTAACAGAATCACAGTCTTCGAACTATTGTGTCGACAGGGTCTTCAACTGTGATGATACAACCGAAGGCATCTACCAAGAGCTCGTCAAACCACTCGTCCCCTGGGCCTGGAGCGGCGGCGTTAGCACCATGTTTGCCTACGGCCAAACGGGCTCTGGTAAAACTCACACCGTTAGTGGTCTCGAGCGGTTAATCGCCGAGACTCTATTCTTAGGTGACGTGGAGGCGCAGGGTACTCGCAATATCTTTATCTCCATCATCGAACTCGCAGGCAACTCAGCCTCGGACCTGCTCAACGCCCGCAAACCAATCTCTATCCTGGAGGACTCATTCGGGTCAACTCATCTTGCTGGTGCATCCGAGTATCACGTCACAGATGCAGAGACTCTGATCAAACATATCAACAACGCAGCATCTTTTCGACGCACTGCTTCTACGCAGAAGAACGACTCCTCCTCTCGCTCACACGCTATTTGCAAGGTTCGCCTCGAGAATCCTGAACTAC
This sequence comes from Fusarium austroafricanum, assembly GCA_012932025.1. Classification (NCBI taxonomy): domain Eukaryota; kingdom Fungi; phylum Ascomycota; class Sordariomycetes; order Hypocreales; family Nectriaceae; genus Fusarium; species Fusarium austroafricanum. Next base: position 6,294 of record JAADJG010000239.1, read on the forward strand.
CACAGTCTGACGACGGACTCTTGTATCTTATTGACCTTGCGGGATCAGAAGCAGCACGAGATGTAACCGAGCACTCACCCCAACGTATCAAAGAGTCCCGAGAGATCAACGTGAGCCTCTCTATACTCAAAGACTGTATTCGTGGAAGGGCAAGTGTAGACGTGGCAGGGTTCGCCAGTGGAAAGAAGGTCTACGTTCCGTTCAGACAGAGTGCTCTGACTAAAGTGCTCAAGCATGTTTTTGACCCTGCTGCTGAGCGGAGCTGCAAAACTGTTGTAGTGGCTTGCGTCAACCCGAGCTTTCTTGACGTTGGGGCTACCAAAAACACTCTGAGATACGGAGAGATGCTGAGAATCACCGCTCCCAAGGCAGCGATGCCCAAGTATGATGCTTCGAAGCCGAGTACTTGGCCACAAGATCTTCTTCATGACTGGATTCTGAAGAATGTGAGTTATCTAATATTAGTTTGTGGGCTGTTAATAAAAATAACTGATCAATACTTTTCACAGTCTGGCACGCCTCCTATATCTCCTACAATCCTCGCACCGAAAGAGACAGGCATCCAACTTCTCCGATTGCCAGTTCCAGAATTCATCTCACGTTGTCTTAAGACCCCAGGAGTCACACTCGAACAAGCGACTGCATTTCAAGCCAAGTTCTGGCGTCTTCACATCGACTCTCAACGGGCAGTCAATAACAAGTCAAAGACGAGTCAGAGAGGCGCCAAACCAGAGACGGATGACGCTGAGAGCCATGGCCTCTCAAGTCAAGATCCGAGACCCGAGATGGCTGATGTTCCATTCAAGGAGCGACTTCGCCCTGGAATGGTGGTTAGCTGGAACCCACCCCAAGACGCACCGGGATTTTACCACCTACCAGGCCGAAATCTCCTCACGATTCTGAGTCCTGAGGCTGAGGGTAGTTATCGATGTGCTGCCACTCTCCCTGCTATTATGCCAGGAGCTTTCGAGATACACCTGTGGCAGCAGATTGTCGCTTCAGCTGATACGATTAAGACGGAGGTTCTGCTGGAGTATGACCCTGCAACTAGGTATTACTACGAAAATGTGTAAGATGAGTAGTTGTATTATGACATTTGGGAGCGGGATCCTATTGAGATTGCGGGTTGTGTGCTCCAGTGAGTTGTGGTTTTAATGGTGGGAAGGGTTGGGACACATTAGAAAATGTACAGCGGTATCACACGAGAAGCAGTCGAAGAAAGATCTATCCTTCTGATGTACTTAATAATGTTGATGGAATTGATGGAATTGATGGAACGTTGATGGATGGACCAAAATGTCAGCCAAGATGTGATAGACGCGATACCAAGTCACGGAACTTCATGACAATCAGATATTCCAGAAAGGCCCTTCAAACAGGATTCAGTCCTTATATTAGTTTGTCTAGCTATACGGATGAGCATAAAACTCTCATTAAGTATTCGTCTCTGTGCATCTGTCTCGCCTCCACAGGGTATCTCATTTTAGATTGAAGGGGTTCAACGACGGCACTTCTTCCCGCTCACACTCATAGTCTCATTTAAGCCTCAACCTTCTCAGAAAGGGCCTTAAGGATAGGCTCCTCGAGGCTCTCGGGCTTAGTGGTGCTAGCCCAGCGTCCCTTGACCGTTCCATCACGGCCAACAAGGAACTTCTCAAAGTTCCACTTAACACGCTTGAGACCGAGAAGACCGGACTGCTGCTCCTTGAGCCAGTGCCACAGCGGGTTGGTGTTGTCGCCGTTGACATTGGTCTTCTGCATAATGGGGAAGCTCACGCCATAGTTGAGCTGGCAGAACTCCTGGATGTCGTCGTCGGTGCCGGGCTCCTGGCCGCCGAACTGGTTGCAAGGGAAACCCAGGATAACAAAGTCCTCAGGGTACTTGTCCTTGAGGTCCTTCCACAGCTTCTCGAGGCCGGCGTACTGAGGAGTGAAGCCGCACTTGGAGGCTGTGTTGACGATGAGGACGACCTTGCCCTTGTAGTTGGCGAGAGGAACTTCTTGGCCGCGCTCTGAAATTTTGTTAGTTGTGTGGAGAGAAAGAAGGTTTATCGTGAAAAGTGGTGTGGTTAAGGCGGGGTATGATGAGAGGGGAGATACATACTGTCAAGCGGCTTGAAGTCGTAAAAGCTAGTAGCAGAAGCCATCTTTGACGTTGTGCTTAGTTGGCGAATGAAGATGAGATTCTTGTTGTGAGAGTTGCTGTAGAGCCTTGTGTTGAGAGGTGAAAATGGCGGGGAATGAAAAGTAGCAGAAGTTGTAGTCAAGTGGATGGTGGTGCAGTATTTATTAAGCCAGCGGGAATCCGACGATGGCCGCGAACTGATGGATCTGGACCAACGAGGAGCAGGAGCACGCCACAGGGACATCAGGTACAGACAGTACTGTTACAGGCTGTTTGTTACAGGAACTGAGGAGGTAGAGTCGCAGCAGAAACAGTGGAGTGTTGTAGTTACACAATAACGGTAATTGATTGTTTCTACAAGCCTCGGCACTTGACTCCATTTTTGGTTGGTGACGTTTTGGGGGTGGAGTGTTCGGGGTCTGGAATTCCGCCGGGACCGAGATGTTTTAGGAAATATTTTGGAGATAATGATATTTGTAATTGAAATTAATAGTTAATAAAGAATGAATGGTTTTGTCTGTATCGGTTGAATAAATATTATATAGCTGAGCTGATTCAAATATAAAAGGTGATGATATAAATGAACAAATGCGGTTAAGGTGCCCAGCTCAAGACTATCACTCGCTAATCAGAATCGAGACATGAACTACAAGACAAACCTCAATAGTACAACTCAATAATTTCCAAAGACTCTGTTTCTCTATACTCGGCATTCTTATCTAATTATTCTAGTTAATATTTGGATCAATTTACTACGTAGTATCGGCCCAACACTCTCCCCGCCTCGGCAATAACTCCGGTTCGGATTCCTGCTGCCCCTCCACCAACTTTCATGGATTCTCAACCGAGCGGCCGCTTTATCTCTTATCGATAAGACTGACAGTGGCGGTGGTGGCGCTATCTGTACGTAGTACGTCACCAACCATTGGATCCCTTGCCCGATCTTCCATCCCGTCGTCTCCGTCTGATCGGGACGAATGTAGCCTGACTTTTTACTATCAACGCAATCCTCATTTATAAAAAAAATAAGCCTACCTAGCTAATTCTAACCCTTGGATATGGACACTAAGAGGAATATTGTGGTCGTAGGTCAGTCACTCTGTCACTAACAATTTCCTTCTTATCACTATCCATCCATCCATCCATGTCTCGACGTCCTCATCTGATATATCCGTCTTGACAAGGCTGACAGGGCTCTCAGGAGGCGGTATAATTGGCTCCACCACAGCCTACTACCTCATCAGACACCCCAAGTTTAACCCAGCCTTACACACTATCACCCTCCTCGAGGCTGCTCCTACCATCGCCCCAGGCGCATCAGGTAAAGCTGGCGGTCTTCTCGCTCTCTGGGCATATCCAGAATGTCTGGTACCGCTATCATACCGCTTGCATGCTGAGTTGGCTGCCGAGCATAACGGGCCCCAGAGATGGGGTTATCGCCAACTTGGTTGTGGGAGCTTTGAAGCTGTGGTGACGCGAGACAAGATCAAATCACTTCAGGCTAACAGTAATGGCAACGGGAATGGCAACGAGGAGGGAAAGACATGGGAGAAACTCCCCAAACAGAACGGCGCAGCAAAGGAACTCCTTGAAACAGGCAACTTGCCAAAGGACCTCGACTGGGTTGATGATAAGATTATCAGCAATTGGGCTGAGATGGGGGCGCCTGGGAAGACAGAAACATCCCAAGTACACCCACTGCATTTCACAACAGCAATCGCGGAACTCGCTCGGCAAGGAGGCGCTCAAATACACACCAACGCAAAGGTAACAAAGATAAACTCCACAAAGGCTGGCGTCGAAAGCATAGAATATCTAGACCGCAACACAGACGAGAAAAAGACCATCACCGGCGTGACAGATGTCGTCGTGGCAGCCGGTCCATGGACGAGCAAAGTCATCCCCCGGGCCAAGATCGAGGGTTTAAGAGCGCATAGCGTTGTTTTTGATGCAGACGTCAGTCCATATGCCGTCTTCACAGACATTCAGCTACCCCCTGACTTTGTCCCTGAACATCGTGCCAAAATGGGACAGAAGAGGAGGCATAAAGGCAATGTTGACCCGGAAATCTATGCAAGGCCATTCAATGAGGCTTATGCATGTGGTGAGTACACATTCGGTGAGTGCATAGGTTGGCCAGCTTTGACATGATATAGGCGAACCAGATACAAATGTACCACTCCCCGAAACAGCAGATCAAGTAGAATGCGATGAAGCTCAGTGCGACGACATTATTTCATATATCAGCACTTTCAGCCCAGTTTTAGCCGCCTCGCCCATCAAGGCCAAGCAAGCATGCTATCTCCCCCGACATATGAGGTTTGGGCAGGAGAGTGGACCGTTAATCGGCAGAACAACTGTGCCGGGCTTATTCGTTGCTGCAGGGCATACCTGCTGGGGAATCCAGAACGGCCCAGGAACGGGCAAACTCATGTCTGAGTTCGTTTTTGATGGAGGGGCTAAGAGTGCTGACATTGAAAAGTTGGATCCTCGAAAGTTCAAGGTTTGAGACATATTGGCAAGCATGTAGTATAGAACTAGGCTTCATATGATAATGGATAGCGAATAATAGACATGACTTGAACCTGGGTATGTGGTTTCCACGTAAAGAAAGTGGTGATATTGGTTCAAGACAGCGATATGGGAGCAGTACCTATTACCTCTGGGTATTTCAAAACAGGATCTGTCCCATCGCAAATAGATGCCATTCTAACTATTGTCTAGCGCTTGGTTGCATTTCAAGAGGTTGGTTAGGTACTACCTATCTTTATCCACTAGGTACGTCCCACATCCCTTATCGATAAGACTTTGCGATCAAATTTTGGCGGGCATTTTTTGGAATGTCCTCAACTGTCTCGAATTACCGACATCTCTCTTAACCAACATCCAATTCCTCATCAACCATGGGTCGCGAACTCCAGAAGAAGAAGGCCCGCTCGGGTCGCCAGCCTGTTCGTCAACTTAACAGATCCAAGAAGATTCTCAACCCGCGAGGCAACGATGCCATTGCAAAGAACTGGTATACCTAGGCGCTGTACAACACAAAACCAGCAGAAGCTAACTCGGATTAAAGGAACAAGAAGGAGACTCTCTCCCAAAACTACCGTCGTCTCGGTCTTGTAGCGCGTCTTAAGGCCCCTACCGGTGGAACAGAGAAGAAGCTCGGCGGCGCAACTACAACCCGCGCATATGCCAACGATCCCTTCTCTATCGCCACCATCGAGAACGCCATCGTATCTGAGGCGCGCGTCGAGCGCGATGCTGACGGCAAGATTATTCGTATTCTCGGCGAAGCGAAGCCAAACCCGCTTAATGATCCCCTGAACGACCTTGATAACGACAGCGATGCTGAGGCTGCTGAGGAGTGGGGCGGTATCGAGGACGATGCTGATGCGACAGACGTTGTCAAGACTCTCCTGGAGCAGAGTAGACAGCCTGACTTACCCAAGAAGAGACATCAGAGTACCCGCGAGAAGGAGTGGTTGGATAAGCTGGTGGCCAAGTACGGCGATGATACAGCGGCCATGGCCAAGGACCGAAAGTTGAACCCCATGCAACAGACGGCAGCAGATATCGCCAAGCGACTTCGCAAGATGAACAAGGAGTGAAGGGAGGCTCTACTAAACAGAGATGGAGGTTTGGGAGCAGCTTAGGCGAATCGCTATATCATCAAGTACGGAGCATCAAAATTGGCTTAGAACGGGGGCGTTGGGAGTTGGGTTCGAGCATCTTCGAAAAATAAGACGTCGTATATGGTTCCTCATTTCACACGACCGAGTTTTTACACTGTCCAAAATACAGGATAACTACAAGCATCAGAGAATCCAGAGTGCCTCGAATATATGTGCGTGCGTGCAATGTCTAAATCATATGCAGCCAAGGCTTTCCCTTCATCCATCTCCCTTGTCTCTGCGCAATTCATGACGCCGTTAAACGCCTCTCCTCAACCAGAGGCGTTACCAACCATACAAAACATGTGAACCTGCATCCCAGACGCAGAAGTTTCCCAGGCTATTCCACTCCCAAGCAAAATAAACACCGCTGCATAAAAAGAAAACCAGTTTATATCCTTTCTTTCATTTACACGTCGTTGCTACTTAGGCCCCTCTGCTGTAGTTGGCAGCGGGAAACTGGGCTGGAACATCCTCATAGGGGTGGCCGCCTGTGGGGTTGGCATAGCTGGCCGGCATAGATGGGGGAGCACCGCCGGAGTGGTACTCAGTATCGTTGTCGAATAGGGTGTTGTTTCGGGGAGGAAGGGCACCGAAGCGATCGGGATCATCATCGTCGGCGCTGTAGGGGTTGGCCTCTCCGTAGCGGGAGTGGCTGTTGTAGCTGCTGTTGTTGTAGCCACCACCGTAGGCACTGCCCGAGGGCTCGTGATCGTCCATATCGACTCGCTCGTAGGCCTCGTCACCATGAGGAGCCATGGAGAAGGCAGCCTTGTCTGGATCGATGTTGTCGCTGCCCATCTGGCGGTTGTCGTAACCTGGCAGGACATTGTGGTTGTTGTAGTAGTTGAGGGTGAAGAGAGAAACAAAGGTTGTACCAGCGAAAAGAAGGCTATGAGCTGGTTAGTAAATGCTCTGCAGCTTCGAGTCGAAGTACATACGTTACCAGGACACCACATCCAACAATAGCCTTGCTAATACTGCAGGCAGTTCCGCACTGATCAGCAGAGTTGTAAGCAGCTTGAGTAGCAAAGGCAGATAGCCAAATGATAGTAAAGGCAGCGTCAACAGCGAGCATGGCATGAGGCTGAGCGAAGCGACGAGTGCGGCCCCATCGGGGAGTCATGATGAGGAAGATCCATGCTGGGACAGAAAGGAAACACTAGACATAGCACATTAGCTCACCGTCTGCATTCTGAAATAAGATAGCCCAAGATATTTCAACTTACCACTGCGAACGTCCAGCCGTTCCTGCCATTGACCTCTGCATCCTTTGCGTTGAGAACACCAATCTGCAAACACCATGCGACAAGGGAGATGATGATCTGGAAAGAGTGAAGACCCAGTTTCAGGTTGGGGACGATATCGGGGTCGATTTCGAACCGCATGGCTGGAGAAGTCTGATAAATCGGATGAAAATCGATAAAACGGTCTACCGAAATCAGGCTGCGAATTGATGTATGAGTATGAGTATGAGTATGCGTATGCGGAGGCGTAGGCGTATATGTATGTGTATGTGTCTTGTTGGCTTTTCAGCTGAAATCGCAAGGGCTTAAGTTCGTCTCAAGCCAAGATGGATGGATCAAATGGAGTCGTCGTCAATGCTTTCAAGAGATGAGCTCGCTAGATTAGACTGAAAATGCAAAAAATAAACAAAGAGCGTTATCGTCAACAGGAGTGCGTTGTTGTTTTGTATAAGGCAAAGGTCGAGAGTTGGGTCGGGTCTGAATTAAGTTCAATGGTCCTCAGTCCTTGGAACCCTGACGAAACAGGTTCCGATTCAGGTTCCCTGGCCAGCAGGCCCGACACAATGACGCCCGCCTAAGCATAAGCCTCCACTCACTGACTGACTGGACACGCGTTGCTAGATGCAACAACAGGGCTGTCCAGATGTGGCTGTGTGGCTTGGGCTTTACTGGGCATGGAGTCAATACTCCGTCAATTGAAAGTCGCTATTTTCCTGATTGCAGTATTGACTAATTCACTGACTATGTCAGCGCTAAATCCAGGGGCGTTGTGGAATATGACCCCTAAGACTCGACAACGCCTGTGAGACTGTGACCATAAAATGCCTTGTGAATCTCTGAATGCCCAAGTGTTTCCCAAGGCATTATCTACCTATCCGCGGACGTCGCCATGCAGGAGCTGCGCCACTGGAGAAGAATTTAGGGGACCACTGTGAATGGGCCTCCAGGCCAATGAAATGCCCTCGATTCCGAAATCTACATAAACGGTATCTAAATTTATGCTTCAGCTGAGTGGGTGACAGGCTTCGGCAGTTTTGCTAATGCTCTCCGAATTTTATATAATCTCTCATGAAACGCTTTATGTCACTGCCTTTGGTTATGTTCAAGCTAATCTAGGTGCTGTTCAATATGTAGGATGCACTGGGCGAGCGTGATCTGCACGAGGATGCCCAGAGTTACTGACGCCACGACAATTACGCAGCTTTGTTGACTTTCATGACGTTGCTGTCTTGTCCTTCGGATGTTGCGGGACGTGTTGCTGTGGATGGTGTTACAATCGGATGCTCGGCGGGATGGAACAGAGAATAGTGTCTTCAATACGAGGTGAATGTGATTCTTGTATTTACTTGGCATCAATGAGGGTTGATATTCTATTCATTGAGAATATTTAATTCAAGAGAAGCTGTCACTGGATCACGTTAAATGTCACAATTATGCACCAGGAGCCACAGCGGATCCAACGGGGTCCAACCTAATCTGCCTCTGAAACGGTTACTTTAACAGGGTTATTTCCGCCTATCGTTTTCCACTGATACCCAGGATTGGTCTGGGAATAGCTTCGGTTTTGGCATTCGCGTAAAGCGTCAAAAGACCCTGATCGACCATTTAAAATACGAATCATCTTAAAAATATCAGATACATATGTGTCCTCAACACGTAATACCATTTCTGGTTCGAGGTTGAGGCACTCTTATCAGGCTTGGATTGAACGAGGTCTGGCAACGTCCCCAAATGATTGAAGGCCGAAGAGTATTTGTTCTTCAAAAATTCTTTCGGCGGGGTTGGCAGTATCGCTGTTTGTTTTGCAGCCGTACAACTTTGTATACTGCACAAAAAAAAAAAAAAACAATTCTCGAGAGCTACAAGTAATGCGCGTCTAGCCAACCCCTGAGAGGCATACATCTCCCAAGAACTTATATCAAATGTTAAGGGGTTTCCGTCTGATATCTTTGTCCAGATTCTCCATATTGGTGTAATCATAGCAATTACTATCTTCAGTGTTGGCCCATATCTAACGAGCTTAGAGCAAAGAGAGGGATATTATCAAAAATGGACGAGACTCTCCTATAGTTCTCTATTATTCAAGTGCTTCTTAATTCCAAGCTATGCCGGAAGCAATCCATCTGACAGAAAATCCTCTATTTTATAGGGAATGCATTCGTTATCTTATGTTGGTACGCTCACTCATACTCACTGAGCTCTTCTACAGTTTCCCAGACATTAAGTATATGCAAAGAAGTTGGGGAGAGAAAAGTGTAGAGACAGCTCAATACCTTATTTTCAACTAAGCAAGTTCTAACAAACACGCCCTGAGGTTGTAGGTGTCTTCTCAGGGTCAGGACTGACTTCGCCGTCTACCAAGGCGTGACGATACTCCACGCTTTCTCAAACGGAGGAGTCATTTGCGACCTCCAACGTGGTTGAATTTAATGGTATTTTGTGGTATAGAGGTAATCTTCAACGATAACGTAAAATCTTTTTAAAAGCCCCTGTGATATGAATGGGAAAGTAAGATTTACGTATAAGTGCCAGCCAGATCGACATCTCATTACCAAAAGACTTCACGCCAAGCTCAGTATGGCAATGGCTTCAAGATTGGGAATCCTGTCATAACTTAATCGAAAAGAGGCTCATCGCTCTTTTCCCGATGTGCTCGGCGCCATCTGACCAAGCCAGGCGTCCAATCTCATCAAGCCCACTCCTCAAGCATCACAAGTAGCTTTTCTGACTTTTGTTTACTGTTTCTTATTTTGGGGTATCTAACTAAATAATATTCTGGCTACTCTATTTCCCTTCAAGTGGGCATCTTATACGCTTTGGTATCTTTGATCCAATTATCCTCCCTAGCAGTTGGCTGTGGTCATCGTTATTAACAGACAAAAAGAATTGCTTCCGAACATGGATGAGTTATGCAACGCCGACGCTGAATGCATTCCTGTGACAGTTTTCTCCTCTTCCCCTCTCGTGCTTTTCTTGATTGTTTTATATAAGCAATGCTATAGGCACAAGCAGAGCTATTGCAACACCGGATGGTGGGTGTCTTCTAGCTGCTGCGCCGTCAGCATCCTTTGATGGAGCTGCCTCAGCTGATTCGAAACGCATTTTGGCATAGCTTCTGATACCTCTGGAAGGTTTTCTGCGTGTCTTTGACTTGGCGTCGCCAACGTCAAGAGCAGAATTGCTTCCGAGAAGTCTGGCAAAGTCGGCTGCATCTGGTGCTTTGCCATGGTACTTGACGACCTTGTGCTCGAGAACAGTATTCTCAAGAGGTCGAGTCCCGTTTTCATCTGAAGGAGTACCAGTAGCTTCTGTATCCGCAATTTGGGTTCGTAATGTTGAAGGGCGTTGAACAACAGTCTGAGCAGCGAGTGTAGCCGTAGGGACACTCTCTTGATACGGCGAGCCACCGCGGGGATAAGTCATGGTTCCAGTGACGGGCTCATCGCCGCAGATACTGCAAGTCTCAACGCCTGAAGTGAAACCATACGGAACAGCAGTTGACGTAGCATCAGCCGGCATAGCTGACATGCCCCGGTAAATTTCCTTGACTTGGTAAGGAAACTTTGCAATACCGGTCGGAGAAAGGACATCGAGCGTTGTAGTGTATGTATTTGTGTAGGCACAGTCTGTGCAGAGACAGTCTTGGCATTCAGGCATCTCAACAGTCCAGTACTTGTCCTCGCCTTGTGTTGGCTCAGCAGGACCGAAACTTGTTTGTGTTGTGCTAAAACATTCTGTCATTGTTCGGGTGGTGTAAGTGTACCGTTGTGCAGCGACCTTTGTTGACCACAAGGCACTGAGGAGGATGAAAATGTGTTTCATTATTGAGAGACGTTTTCGTAAGTGAGTGAGTGAATGAGACAGAGAGTTGTATGCGTGAGACAGGATCTACGGTAGATATCTGTTCAAGGTCCTGGAAATCGCAAGCGAATCACCGTTGGTTGGGCCCTTGCAGATTTCCCCCTGCATCGAGGTTAACTCTATCTTACAGCCAGATCCGGGCCAGCCAACAGCATCATCGTTGTATGAATGTGAAACTGATCCATCACATCTAGACCCTCAGCCTCAGAGATCAGGGTCAGCCGCTTCAGTCAAGAGCAAAGACAGTACACCTAGGACCCATAAGCAGGTACAAATCCAACCATAACGTCGTCCGCGATCTGCCAGATCGAGAGCCTATCTAAGTCAAATGCGCCAAAACTCTGTTTTCTCCGACTGTGTTACACAACAATCATTCAGACGTATCAGATGAAGCCATAGCACCATTTACTGCTTACAAACTCATTTCTGTATACCGGATGGAGTGCCCCTAGAGTCTAGACAGAACCTCCGGATACGACTCCGGTCGATCATCTGAACTAGACTAACTTACACAGTACTAAACTATCTTGGTTCCCGTAACGGGCGGTAGATCGATCAAATATTACAAAATATTACACCATGGCATTCTCAAGTGAGCTCACCATCTTCCCCATGCAGAACCCCCCAAGGCCTAAGAGTGCTATTTCCACATAGTGGCGCCTGTCAAAGTGCCAACAAGAATCTTAAAGGTCACTCACTGCACCCGTTTGCCTGCTGACCATAGCTCCTTGCGGCTAACTAGCCCTTAGGCATTAGACAAAGAGCTTAAGTTGGCTCAAACGGTTCTTCAGTGGAGGAACAGGGCTTGGTGGTCACCCAATGCAGAAGTTTGTCGTACGGATTGGGATGTATTGAGCTCATAATAGTTGGGGAGAGTTGAAAGAGGCGAATTATGATGCTAGGATCACCAAACAATGAGAGAATATTTGGTTCCCAATAGTTGGCTATCATTCAAGGAACCAACAGATAGTACAGTCTAGATCACAACTGACCAACAATACTGTATCTTGTCGCCACACGGCCCTACCGCAAACACTAGAGGATCACCTTAGGAAATAACAGACGTTACAGCATCGTCGTCTGTGCTTCACCTCAACATGCTGCCTTAGTCTAGTCCGGCGAATCTCTTTCCACATCTGGCTAACACACTATCACCAAACAGCCTTTCCGCAACATTTCCCAGCAAAACCTCTTACACACGGGTATACTTTACCATCAAGCGAGGTGGCTTTTCAGTGAGAGCGGCTGAGTGGCGTTCCAGGCCTCAATGTCTCAGACGTTCACTGGATCTAGATCTTACGACTCGCAAGCTATATCAAAGGACGACACAATTCTCTCGTCGGTCGATCACATACATAATATAGAGAAGTGTTTATAGGTACTCCATTTCGTAGTGGACAGTGCTTAAGCCATCTTACGACGGCGTCATTCTCCTTCAGATAGTCGACGGAAACTAATGGTTAGCCAGACGACCAGTCGGCCGCCGTATCTTAATATCTCGCGGTTGGGCGTTCTGTAGTTTAACTTTGGCACTGAGTTATCTCCGATTGAAATATCCGCAGTATTGGGAGCTTTGGCCGCAGTCTATTGTGTGGATAGCTATGAGCTTGTATCCTCGTCCAACAGTGCCTGTGCCAGACTCTGGCTGGCTGACTGACTCACCTTTGATCATGCCAACACCAGGAATGTGATCTCCTATGAACAGTATGCTATGATATAATTCTGCCACTGCATAATACAAGACGAGTGCCGGTCTCTCTGTTGCCCAATACGATTGACTTCTCCCTGAGACCATATCACAAAAGCTTGGCTGTGAGGAATGGTCCCTAGAAATGACAAAGTTAATTAGTGTCTCAAAACGGTTACTTTTTGGGCTATGAAGCTTATTTCATGTTACACAACTTTCTCAAAAGAGAATGTCACACGTCTAACGGGTAATATCCCAGCGGGTGTAGCAAGAGTCTCCTCTGTTTTTCTTTTCATCGCAAGAGGGGTGCATGTAAATATGTCTTATTGCTCCAGAGTCTACTCCCCGACTGGTGAGACCATACATACATGCCCCAACGCGAACAGACAAATCTTGAGCCCATGTTAGACCAATCGTCGAAACCCTTCATCAAGTTAGTACCCTATAGAATTCTACAGGATATACTACTAAGTCATTACCAACTACTCATAGCCCTATTCGGATTCATCAGACACATCACTCTCTTCTGGTGTAAACCGTTCGACTCCCAGCAACGTCTTTACTGTTTCCATCTGATACTTCTGGAGGCAAACACAAATGTGCCAGTCTTCATCGCCTAGATAATCGTCTTTACGAGGTAAAATGATCACAGTCCCCTCCTGAAGATCATCCGGGCAGGGGAAAAAATAAGGCTCAAAATCTTGTATGAACTTGAATCGACAACTGAAAGGGGAGCCGTATTCGGTCCAATCCTCAAAGAGCACACTTTCCGTATGAGGTCGAAGGGCACGGGCACAAGCCATGTGGTCTTCCTTGGGGCTGATAGCTTGCTTCAGCCCGTAGAGCTTGTTCATATAGTCCTTGTTGACCTCTCGCCTAGCTTTACGGATTATCGCGCCAGCATAGGCCATGTCAGTATCAACCAAGGCCGGTCTTTCCATATTACCCCATTCCTCAACGGGGCCGACTAAATCATCTGTATCACAGGAAGCAACTGTGGTAACAGTGCTGTTTCCATAATATTCGGGCATGTATTTACGCCCGCTGATTGAATAGTGCCCTGGAACCATGATGTTGGCTTGTGTAGAGTCATTGGGACCCAGCAAGCCATATTCAGTCCGAGCTCGTATGATGAAACACCAGAAAAGTGCAAAAATGGTGTCTTCTATCAGAGGAGAGTCGTCGAGCTTTAATCTCGAAGCTTCGTCGCGGAGTTGCGAGTTGAGGCTAAACAGTTTCTCCGCCTTGAGCTTTAAGATTTTAAATGCAAGCCGTCCTCTTGGTGTTGGCTTCTCAGGCTCCGTGGACTTGTTCCAGTCAAAGCAGGGGAACTCGTACTTTGTTTCTAGACCCGAGTCGATCGTCTTAGGTATCTGTCTCTTAAAACCTATCACACGTACACATATTAGTCCTTTTCTCCTCAAGACTTTGTTTAAATGTACAAACCTGATCTCTGTGTCGATTCGTTAATCCCCCAAGAAGAGTAAAAAAACTTGCGAAAGAAATTTTGAATGAATTGCCCATCAAATATGACGTCGCTGAAAGCAAAGTTGAAGATAAGGGCACCACTGCGAAGCGCAATTCTGAGACCAAGAGGTTTGAAGGTAACAGCCTGTTGAGGATCATGTGTCGGAAAAGCTGAGAACCCCTTTGAGAAGGCTATGGGAAACATGTCATAAACCCTAAAATTTGGAGGCGATTGACGTAGAGCAGGCTTGTCCGTGGTGACGAGAGCTGCGATGTCTTCTTGGGTAAAATGTTTTGGGTAAACCAGCGCTAACCTTGACTCGCTGTTATCGCCATCGCTATCAACAGGTATGACCTCGAATTGACCTGCGAGGAAGGGCCAAACGCGGATAGTCTTAAAAAGAGTCTGGCGGACCTCCTCATTAACGGTATCAACTTGATCTGCTGATTGACGGTACTGGCGAGAAGGCAGGACCATCGAAATGCGAATATAGTCCCGTTTCGCATTTTTTTCGATGGGTGTGAGTTCCAAAATACCGACACTTTTCGTTTCCGGGTCCTTGGTATGCAGTTTATTCGTTTCTGGTGTTCCGCTGGTTTCTGATGTTCTATTTGTTCCGCCGTCAATAGACTCCTCGCTAGAGCTATACGTAACTTTGTCTGTCTGTTCCGTGGCCATCGTGACTGGAGCTTGAGCCGGCCTAGATCAGACGAGGCTGGTGAGATGAGGTGAGATGTTGACTAGTAATGTTTCATCCAAGAAACCATTCCAAGTGCGTGGTGATTAAGTAAAGTTTTGGGGTTGAGAATGAAAAATCGATGGTGAGAACTCTCGATCTTGGTACTGAAGTTGAAAGATGAAAGACGAGGACAGAAAATCACAACATACATGGATGAAATTCTACAAAAAGTCATCACTCAAGAGGTACCTTCCCTAGGTAAGTAAAGAATCGTGCAACGGAAAGTACCTTGCACTGTTACTTCTGCCAGGCAAGCACTGGCTGCAAGTGCAATCCGTGATTCATTTCTACCTGATGCATCTCGATTTGGCCCTAGAGGTACTCACTGCTTTCGATACATTCTTTCTGTTGCTACCTTCAATCTCTTCCATCTTTTAGTAACCTTCTTATGCTATAATGCTGAATCACAACCCTATTCATGCAAAATCACCGTCTCTCAAGAGTCGAATGCAGGGTGTGCTGCCTCATGAGTGAGATACAGAGCAATCCAATGATAGAGAACGCCAGCAGTGTCAGCCAGACACCCCTGAAGGCCTCCACAAAGGAGCTGATAACACCATCATACCATCCCTCAGGCAGATGCTTAATTTCATCGAGATCATCTCTAATGCGACGAATCTCATCCTCTGCCCCAGGTTCGTTGCCAAACCGATCCCAGAGTCTGGCTTTGAGGATGTTTTGGTACACCGCGGAACCAATGGTGACACCCACAGTACTACCAAGGCTGCGTGCCAGATCTAACGCTTATTAGTACAACAAACTCAGCGCATGAAATCTGGCGAACTTACAGGTTGCGGAGGTGATGACAGCTTGCTGGGAGTGGTCAACGGCAGCAATGCATGCCAACAGCGTCGTCGTGAGGGTTGCGCCATATCCAGAACCGATCAAGAAGAAAGAAACACCCATCAGCCACTTAGGGCTATGCTCATTTTGGATTGTGAGAACGACAACTCCCGCAATAAGGAAGAGTAATCCCACTACACCAAGCTTGGTGTACTTTCCAGTCCTCTTCATGATAAAGCCAGAGATGAGAGATCCCACCGAGATACCAATTGGGGATGGCAGAATCTGGACACCAGATTGTGTGGCACTACTGCCGAGGACTTGTAAGTAGAGGGGAACATAGAAGAGGGCCCCCATGACTGCCATAGTACATGCAAGGTTGCAAAGACAGGCATTCAAGACAGTCCGGTCGAGAAGAAGCTTTACTGGAATGATTGGCTGGCGAGCCTTACTCTCCCAGAACAAGAACAAGCCAAAAGTAATGAAGGCCAAGGGGATCGTGGTCAGTGGGAGAGGATGGGTCCACGGGACGATGTTGCCGCCCGAGTTAAGGCCCAGGAGCAGAAACACCAAGAAGGACGAAGTCAAAAAGGCTCCCATAAAGTCGATGCGGGCAAGGAACGACTTATCCGACTGTTTGGGAGGTACTCGGACTAAGAAGTGGACGGCCACGGCAGATACAAGTACTGGAGGTACCTGGATCAAGAAAGCAAGTCTCCAGCCCTGAGAAGTGTGGTCGTTGATTAAGCCGCCAAAGACACCACCTAGCATTGCTCCGGAGCCATAGCAGATATTACCCAAGCCCTGGATGATACCTCTCTTACGTAGAGGAACCAGATCCGAACCCAAGAATGTCGAGATGCTCATCAACCCACCACCTCCTATACCTGCGACAACGCGTCCCATGATCATAGTAGTCTCATCACGCGCCAGGCCACAGATAAGGTTACCAGCTGCGAAGAATATGTTGCTAAAAACAAGGCCAGGTCCTCGGCCAAAAATATCTGTTAACCGACCAGAAATAGGTTGGCACGCAGCATTGGAGATGAGATAGGCAGTTGCAAGCCATGACAACAGACTGAGGGATTGGAACTCGCTCGATATTGGCCCCGAGAGTGTTGCAATAATAGTAGAGTCGACAGCGCCTAAGAAGACACCAACCCACGCGGTACCGAATATGAGAGCCAGTTTTGCAGTTGACACCTCCTCCGCCACAACTGTCGTCTCTTCTTCTTGCCCTGCTGGAACGCCTTGGTCCGGATCATCGCCACGAGCTTCACTTGGCGGTTCAGCATCTTGGTTTTGAGATTGACTCGTTGACTTGAGCAAGGGAGTTCGTTCATCGCTCAGTACGTTCACGCCGTTTTCGGCAATGGCAGATGCCGCGCTGCCGCTGGTAGATTCACGCATCTTAACTCTTACTAATTGAGTATGGAAAACAAAGGATTAAAGGGCGGAGTAAGTTCAACGACGGAAAGAGTCTTATATATCTTAAGAATAAGACTTATGTCAGATCGTTAGTGAGGCCTACTAGCGACAAAAGTGTGTTGTTCTTGTCGATGTTCGTGGTTCAGACCGGAGACTTATCGACCTATCGGGGCTTCCACTAGTATCAAAGAAGCCTAATCTCTCAATCGAGATAAGCCGGGGTAAGACGCGGGGGTTAAGTAACCAATGACGTCGACGGTATGCCAGAATGTTCAGGGTAACTTCCACCGAAAACGGAGCTGGAATTCCATATATTCAACACAGCGGCACCAAGTTAATAAGAACAATGTCTGAATAATCATATTAATTAGGGAGATTTTTATATAATTTGGTGTAAAGCATCCTCCAGTATCGAATATATTTCGCATACAATGGCATAATCTCTGTTAAGTTCTGTATATCTGATGATTAGTCACGATCTCCTAGCAAGTCAGAGTGATGGGATACTAATGTCATTGAGGCTATGTGGTCATGATGGAGTTTAACATGAGCACATGTCAAATCATCATTCGAAGCGACAGAGGTTGACGCCCTGTCTCAATGTATCATCCGTGGCCGAAAGGTCAACATTCAAATGGATTCATATGAGAGACTATAATGACTTGATCTTTTCATTCATTTACACATAATTTTATAACCATGACCAAGTCCAGGCCATTCCCAGTCCATGGTCCCTTTTCATCATTAAATGCAACGCTATGCAAACTCATACATCCGTATAAGTGGCTTTTGGCCAATTGGACCAGCAAACAGCAGATTCAAACCATCATGACTTATAAAGAGTTCTCAATCTCCATGATCTCCTTGACGCCCTCTGCAATACTCTTGGCCTGCTCATGGGTGAGGCGGGGAAGAGGTCGTCGAGGGTACCCACCATAGCCGTAGTAACTCTGGATAGCAGACTTAGTACCGGCGATGGCAGCCTTAGTTAGCACCCAGTCAGCCTTGGAGAGCTTCTTCTGGAGCGCCTGGGCCTCGTCCTTCTTGCCTTTGACGTAAAGGTCCCAGACCTTGACACAAGTCTTGGGCATGACGTTGGCGCCACCAGCAATGATGCCGCTGCCGCCGCTGACCAGAGTCTGGATGGTGAAGTCGGCAATACCACCGAAAGCGAGGTAACCAGAGCCTTCTTGGAAGGGGGTCTTGGCATCGGTAGCAAGAGCAACGCGGGTGAGCTTGCCGGTGCTTCCGCAAGTGAACTTTGTGCCGACGATGTTGGGGTGCTGTCCGAGCTTGATAAGAAGATCGCTGTCCATATCAAGACCAGCAACAGCACCAGGGTAGTTGTAGAGAACAATGGGGATAGGGCTCGCGTCAGCGAGGTCGATGAAGTAGTTGTAGACAGCATCCTCGCTCATCTGAGCCTTATAGTAAGAAGGAGGGAGGACGAGAGTGGCGGCAGCGCCAACCTCAGCGGCCTGCTTGCATAGCTCGATAGTGCCCTTGACACTACCCTCGGTGGCTCCGAGGAAAACGGGAACAGATTTGAATCCAGCCTCATCCAGGGCCTCTCGAGTGGCCTTTGTGACAGCAATCTTCTCTTCGCGTGTGCAGTGAACAGCCTCGCCATTGGAGCCCATGGCAACAAGGCCAGCCAGGCCAGCTTGACCTAACCGCACGGCGTGCTTCTTAATAGTGGGAATGTCGAGTTCCTCAGTCTCAGGGTCGAAAAAGGTCATAACAGGAGCGTAAATTCCGGTGGGCAGCGACTTGGGAGTGGCAGCATGGCCATTTTGGCCGTTGGTAACACCATTAGAAGAAGTCATGATGGGATGTATAGGGCGATTTGGTATGATGGTTCAAGAATGATTATCAGGGAGGGATGAGGGATGACAGAGAAAGGGAAAGGAGTAAAAGACAGACACTAACAAACACGGACAGGACAGGCTGGGGGGTTTTGGACTTTATAGCATCCCTTAGGTACGGTAAGGTAGCGGATAACTTTCCAGGCATCATGTCGAAGGGAACCGACAAATCCTTTTCCGGTACGCTACTGGACCTTAGGTACGGCAACAGTAACCACTTTGGGGGTGGGTTCTCCTCGGGAAGTCAAGTGCTCAAAGATGCGTGTGGGTATTGGTTCGATCATCCCCCAATTGGAGCAATGCAATGCAAGCCTGGAAACGAGAGAACCACCAAAATACCCAGTAGTGATGGTGAGCGGCGCAACGGTCGTTAGAGAAGAAGCTGGAAGCGAGGTGTTGATTATGAGGTTACGAGGCTGTCAAGCGTCGTCACGGAACCTGGACTGATTAGGCCGACCGTACAAACAGAAAAGCGAGACAATGCACTGCAATGCCATATCACGTTGCGGCTAAAGTCAGCAGCAGACAATCAAACCATCTGCAGTTAGTATATCAGAGCCAAGAAGATGACAATAAGATCGACTGCCATCTTCAGCTGCCGGGGTGATCTGTTTGATAGGATGCGAGATCGGCACTTCCGATCCAGAGCGAACCACCATCACATTCGGTAGATTGAGAAGGGCCTTGCGGCCTGACATCTTTCTGATGCATCTTCACCCATAATGAGCATCTGGGCTTTCAATGTTGGGCTAGACCCGACGTGGTGAGCCGGTTAGACGGGACGGAGGAGAGACGGAGGCTTGGAGTTCCTTGAAACCGTTGGATCGCTTGAGAAACCATGTTCAACATCCCACGTTGTCGATTATCCGGCAGGGATGCGAGCTCTACAACACAGTATGTAGGTGGAGAGTCACCCCCTTGACCTTGAGACCCTGAGCTGACTGTTGCTTGTATTGTGCGGCGTCACGGTGTGTAAGAGAGGCAAAGTGCATAGTATTGCGATAATAAAATACGGTAGGTATGGTCGGAAGGTGACCGGCCTCGGCTTGTACCTAGCTGTACCGTGTCCAAGGTAAGCTGTGCGTGTGAGTTACTTGGATGCGTATATTCTGTGGCGAGGTGATACACAAGGTGAGGAAATTGGTCTTGATGTTGATATTGATGGGGTAAGTCCCGCTGTTAGCGGGCGGAGAATTTCTGACGAGTACCCCCAAAGTGGTAGTGATGCCGTGTTTATGTGAGGGGTCAAGTCACGAGACTCACGTTGAATTGAATACCTTAAGTATGCTTTTGATATGCTTTCGGCAATTGATTATGTGACGACAATTGACGTTTTGATCTCTCTAGATGACGCCCAAACCGTTTCAGTACTTCTAAGTTTTGTCTCTGCCGTTATGAATATCAAATCATATCGCCCATGATTGTGATTACCATAGCTTCCGGTCATGAGCCGGGTTACCAATGATGTACCCATAGTGTCGTCCGTGGGGGTGGGGGATTTGACCCCTCCAAGCTCTAACCCCTCATCGTTGCACCGCTCATGGTTTGGGGGCCTTCTCTTCTAGACGCTTCATCGAATTTACGCTCCCACTGGGAAATGTCCTTTTGACCAGACTGAGTAATGATCTTGCACTTCGTTAGTTCAGTATTCTCAGGAACCTGCCATCATGACACCTAGGAATCACTAGACAATCCCCTGGATCATTCACTCTCCAACTCTGACACTTCTGTAATAACACTAGGGGGATTTCCCCGCCCCCGATGTTGTGTCTATCCGCAGTGTAAGCCAACCCAACATCACGAATATGACCAGAAAGCCACAGCATGGCACTATAGTAATGGCACAACTATCCAACTTTGGTCACTTCTCTACCATTTGTTTCCAAAATTTCTGCGAAGCTACCACCTCCCCACACTCACATGAGCACATTAACATGAGATTTTACCCGGCATCATGACTCCATAGTATCTATCACTAAAACCATCGAGATTGGGGGATTTGAGGCGGGGGTTTTTTTTTTCCTCCAATGGTAGACGGAGAGAACCCCGAAGTGTCCCCCAGCTTTGGTCCCAAGCTAGCGGAGACATGAGCGAACATTCATAAGAACTGTATTCAACCTTCATGTCCAGCTCATGATTGCACTCTAGACATCTTCTCTACATCATATCGAGCTTTGGCTGACTTGCGTACTCGTTAATACGTACTTTTGAACGAATTCATATACCCTCATACTCTGTTTCTGTTCTCATCATAGCTTCGACCCTCCCCCGCCTTGCCCCTCGGTCGGCATTACATTCACAATGGAGCCTCTCAATGTTCTCATGGTGAGTTAACCAAAGCGCCATAACTATCCTCAAAACCATGCCAATTCGCTAATAGTTAACTCTTAGATTGGTACTGGAGAGTACACCACCGGTTTCGTCGGTGGCGGTGCCTCGGGTTCAGACAAGAAGGTTGGCGTTGTCGGCCTTAGTCTCTTTGACCTGCGCCGCCGCGAGAAGGTCAACAAGTTGGGCATGGTTGGAGTCAATGGCAAGAAGTTCCCTGCTATTCGTATGTATCCCTTAGAACTAACTCTCATGATCACTACTAATATCTCCAGGTGAACATCTCAGCAAGAACATCCAACAAGTTTACAACAACCTCGACACCTCGTTCGACTCATTCCCAGCCAATGACAAGGTCGACCCCGACGCCTATAAGACTGCCATTGACGCTCTCAAGCCCGGCGATGCCATCACAATCTTCACCCCAGACCCTACCCACTTCCCCATCGCAAAGTACGCCATTGAGCGTGGCATCCATGTCATGATCACCAAGCCTGCTGTCAAGGTTCTCGAGGAGCACCAGGAGCTAGTTGATCTAGCTCAGAAGAAGGGTGTTTACGTCTACGTTGAGCACCATAAGCGCTATGATCCTGCCTACGCCGATGCTCGCGCAAAGGCTCAAAAACTCGGCGACTTCAACTACTTCTACAGTTACATGTCTCAGCCCAAGTCACAGCTTGAGACTTTCAAGGCCTGGGCTGGCAAGGAGTCCGATATCTCTTACTACCTTAACAGTCATCACATCGATATTTGCGACTCAATGGTCCAGGAGCGGGGATATGTGCCCGTGAGCGTCAATGCATCTTCCTCCAAGGGTGTTGCAGTTGATCTGGGCTGCGATCCTATCACAGAGGATACCATCTCTCTTCTCGTCACTTGGAACAAGAACGGTGAGCCCAGTAAGCGTGCCGTCGGTGTCTACACAGCTTCATGGACTGCTCCCCAAAAGGCGGGTGTCCACTCGAACCAATATTTCCACTATCTCGCCGCCAATGGTGAGATCCGCGTTGACCAGGCCAAGCGTGGCTACGACGTCGCTGACGATTCTGTGGGCCAATTGATGTGGTACAACCCCTTCTACATGAAGTATGCTCCTGATGAGGATGGCAACTTTGCTGGTCAGACTGGTTATGGTTACATCTCTATTGAGAAGTTTGTTGATGGCTGCCGGGCTGTCAACTCTGGCAAGCTAAAGCCCGAGGACCTCGACGCGAAGCCTCTTCCCACTCTCAAGAACACTATCGCTACAACAGCGATTCTCGAGGCTGGACGAAGGAGTATTGATGAGAACAGGGAGATCAAGATTGCCATTGAGAATGGTAAATGGAGACTGGAGTAATGGATCGAACGAGATATGGAAGGATAATACCATGAGTTATAGGTACATATGTCTGATGGGTTACGACCAAAAGTAATGACCAAGCCTTTTGTTATTCTAAGCTTTTGGAATGATTTGATACATTGAGAGTGAATATGATTATGTTTTTGGGTGTAATGCGGGGTGGACACTAATTAAAACACCATGCCCTCTTCTATAACTCTGGCTCTCGAGCTCCACCAAAAACCTATCACCACACCTTAACTTAGACTATACCCGTTCCAAGATCAATTTCAAATCTTAAATAGACCCCATATCTCACAAAATCTTCTTATAAGAAAACACTTCAGGATTGCCTCATCTTAAACCGCCAACATGCCAGAACCTCACTTCTCCGATCTCATCCTCCCACAAAACGAACAACCCTCCATGTCTCAACTCATGGCCTCTCTCAAACGTACCACACTCACCATCCGCAATCGCCTATCCAGCATCCGCACTGACGCAAGCTTCGTGGACCATGTTTCTCAAGCTTATAGCCCGCGACCACTTGTGGCTAATGAGCGTTGTGGGAGCTGGTATATCCCTCCAGAGCGCAAGGGTGCAAGTGCGTATTTTAAGAGCACGGATGGCCATGAGAGGGCATGGAAGTTCAGCACGAGAAGGTTGAACTTGCATTTGATTGAACTTATTGAGAAAAATGATGGGTATGTATCAATGAGATCAGATCCAGTTCATGTTGTTTCAGAGTTAACTTTGATAGTATTATAATTGTCGACTCTACTCGCCGTGGAAAGAGTAAGTTTAATCATGCCAACTTGTGGCTCGAGATACATTTGACAAATACTGACTTGCACAGGAATGCCTGACGCACTCTCCTCTACGATCCCCATCTGGTGCACAGTCCTCAACCTCATTCTCCTCCCATCAAACCCATCTTCTGGAAACCTCTACCTCCCAGCCCATCTCCCTGCAACAACTCACTCACAAATATCTGCTCTGATTCCTGAATTTGTCGCTTCCTTAAAATCTCTCAATATAAATTTCCCAACATGTCTAACAAAGCCACTTCGCCCATTTTGGGTAACCCCCGACTTATCACTCCCTTCAGCTGAAGACACAGCTTCCATATTTGACGACTTCCGCCCTGTTATCTGCTGCACGGCAAGCCGCCGCGTTATAGGTAGCGAAATGGACGAGGGCGGATATATACAAGGCGCGGCCGATGATACTGAGACGTGGGCACATGATCTTACAGCGCCTTTGTTCTGGGAGAATATCGATGAGCTCATTGAGGCATCGGAGGTAGAACTCCCAGACCTCATTTCCAGGCTGGTCAGTGAACAAGCCATCAGTAAGACAGATGAAGGGCCCCAGGTACAGCTTACATCACAAATCTCCGTCTGCGCCTTACCACTTCCTGCCAACCCGACAGAGTGCCGCATTGCAATAACTCAAAACACGACACCAAAGGACTCATGGATACAGTCCGAGACTTACATGCAAGCCGGCCTTGGAAAAAGCAAGCTGGCTAGTCGGAACCTCCGCACTTCACTGCCCAAAATATGCGACTTTACGGCCAAATACCTTGCTTCAGTCATAGAACCTGATCAGCAACGGATTGTTGTAGCATGCGATTCAGGAAAAGACCTATCAGTGGGGGTGGCTCTTGCGATATCATGCTATCTGTTTGATGATCAGGGCAAGATCAGAGACCCAGCAAAGAATGTCTCGTTTACAAAGACACTTATCAGGTCGAGATTGGGCTTCATCATGACAGCTTATCCTGGTGCCAATCCCAGTCGGGCCACCTTGCAGAGTGTGAATAGCTTCTTGATGGACTGGCGAATGTGATAGAATATACATATACTTTATTCAAGATGAATAAATATATAAAGAGGCTTGGTGGCATGCTGTGCTATCCTGACACAGATCATGACTTGTGTCTTCAAGCACTAATGACATTGTCACTCAGACCTTTCATGACAGGAGCAGAAATTCAAGTATTTCCCATCAAAATTTATTATTCGAATTGACCTACGTAATTTGCTCCATATCTTGCGCTATTTAACCAATATGTAAGTAATTTGGGGTATTCCTCAAAGCAAAATTACCATAACAAGTTCATCTCCTTTTTAAACCTCACCAGCCTCGACCTTCTGCAGAGCAGCGGGGAACTCAGACCAGTCACGCATGATGATCACGGCACCAGCATCCCTAAGGGTCTTCTCCATCTCAGGCTGCTTGTCCTCAGCATAAGGGCCGACATAGCCAATGACCTTAATACCAGCGCGAGTGCCGCTAAGAGTACCGCTCTTGCTGTCCTCAATGGCAACAGACTCCTCAGCCTTCTTTCCAAGCTTGTTCAGAGCGTGGAGGTAAATGGCTGGATCAGGCTTGCTAGTGGGCTTCTCGAGACTTGTAGCAGCAGAGAAGACAACATCGCCCTGGAAGTACTTGTCTTGGCCAACCTTCTCAATGGAGGCGCGAACACGACGAAGGGCTGAGGAAGAGACCACGGACATGGTGTACTTGCCAGAAGCGGCGAGCTTCTCGAGCTGCTCATCGACACCAACGCAGGGTCGAAGAGATTCCTTGAGCTTTGCAATGACGGCGTCCTCCTCCTTTCGAACATAGGTTTCCATATCCTCAGGTGAGATTTCGATGTTGTAGTTCTTCTGGAGGGTGGTAAGCATGCCGCGGAAGTTCTGGCCGACGAACTCCTTGATGAGGGTCTCGCCTGTGAAGCGCATCTCGACTTGACGAGCCTCGCAGATCTCGTTAATGAGACCAGCGCAGGCCTCGAAAGCGAGCTCCTCGGAGAGGACGAGGGTATTATCGCAGTCGAACAGGAGGGTGTTGATCTAGAAAACTTGTTAGCATACGCGCGAATAAGCTGGAAGCTATATCGTTAACATACCTCAGGCATGTTGACGGATTGTGTAGAAGAAAGTTCTGGAGAACAAGTAAAGACAAGTTCCAAAGTAAATTAGATGTGTTAAGAAGAGACGAATAGAAGAAGCGAAGAAGCTCGTGGAAACGTGGTGGAGCAAGATATGGAGGTGAAGGAAGAAGAGACGAGAGTGACGGAGCCTTTGGGGGAGCGGAGGTTTTATGGAGCGGTAATATTCGAACCGCAACGGGAGCTACCTCGACGCAGCTAGAACTGCAACATGCTGCAATTGGAATATGCGAGTGCAACTGGGCAACTCCGAGGGTTGCCAGGGTTGCCTGCTAATGAACGGTACAAGTCTGTTTATCATGTAGTATGCATGTGCATGTGCAGGTGTAGGTGTAGGTGAGATTCGTTGTTGAGAAACCCCGCGTCCATGGAGAAGCTATCATAAGTACCGTCCGTACCTTGGCTTTGTGAATGCAATGATTAGACAGGTACCTAGCATAGGCATATTGAACAGACAGCTGGTATCTATACTCAGGACTATTATCTTCTTATTACCAAGCGCCATAAAGAAACCATTAGAGTCATCAAACACGTGGAAGTTAGACAAAACAAAACCCCTCGCGATCCAACCAAACATCAACGTCCCGAAATCAAATCGAATCAGATCAAATCCAATGCCCCTCCCCCTCCATTCAGCCAAGGTAAGGTCCGACTAAGAACCGCCCAGTGTCGTCATCAATGAGCTATGAATCCCTGTTAAAGAAGACGCTAAGAGAGGGACCCGTTTTCATCCATCCCACCGGCCCGCATCAGCGACTTTGCTTTGCTTTGAGCCTCTGACAATCATGACCTACAGTTAAAACCTCGCATAAGCATATGTAAGTGAGTTCAAAGACATACATGCTTCTGTAGGCGTCGGAGAATTGAAACCGATAACCCGTTTATCAGCATGCATGCCCCTTGTAAACAGTATCACGGCAACGGTGCACATCCAATTAACCCCCTTCTCTCGTCGGCTTGAGGGATTTGTATCAGCCCATCTTTTAACAACTCGCTATGCTATGGGTTAACCAAACCTTGATCGCATTAAACGAGGTGTTTTTTGCACGAATCGTGTGTCACCAAGTCAACCACGCCAAATCTTCAACTTGTCTTGGTATTATAGACAGCTATATGTGATTCGGTTCTACTACAGACACTAACTAAAACAGCCGTCAAATGGATATCAAAAAGCCGCATGCTAATCAACTGCCCATCATTCTCCAGTCGCTTCGTATTCATATTCACTTGGGGCAGGTCTTCTATGTCGAGGCCTGCGCCATTAAACTTCCTCTGTTTTTCATTATTCATTAAATGCCCAACGCCAAAACACCATTTGTGTGTAATGTAATGCAATCCTTCTTGACCGAATCCCGATGCTGCCGAGCTTGAAACAAATCTCTAGCAGATTTCTAGTATCCAGTAAGAGTTGCAGATAGCTTCGTCGGCAGTGAGTCTTTACAGAATCTCCCTCAACTTCTGCTTCTGGTCGGCAGTTAAACTTGTTGGGAAGTTGATTTTGTACTTGACGACAAAATCGCCTCGCTGGCCAGGTTTCTTGGAGATGGGCATACCCAGACCGGGATATCGCTCCTCGCTGTTGGGTTGAGTAGGGCCTCCCTTCTCGAGGTTTAGTTGTCGTCCGTCAATCGTAGTCACTGTCCTTCGCCATCCAGTCAGGGCCTCCTTGAGCTCAAGGGTCACGACATAGACGAGATCATTGTCCTCGCGCTTGTAGAGGGGATGTTCCTTCTGTGAATTTATTAGTTACCATCTTGTATCCAGGATCATCTTTAAGGTGTGCTTACCTCTTCAACGATAAAGTGGAGATCTTGGCGACCTCCCTCTACTTGATCACCAACTCCGTTGAACTTGATCTTGGAACCCTTCTTCAAGCCCGGCTTGATGGGAACCTCGAGGATTTGATCCGTTTGGACTCGCTTTCCGGTTTCATCATACGTCTTACGCTTGATCTTCATCTTCTTGGTGACACCGTTAAAGAGCTCTTCAAGCGTTAGAGGCAAAGGCCGCTCAACTGTGGTAACTTCGGGAGTCGCTTCTCTAGCTCGAGATTCGAAGCCTGATCGCGTGCGTGAATTGCGGCTTCGAGACCCAGCGCCGCCAAATCCGCCAAACATGCCAGAGATGTCGTCGTCGTCGGCACCACCACCATGCATGCCCCCAGCAGCTCCATTACGCATGAACTCTGCGAAGATGTCTTCAGGATTGCTGAAACCAAATCCGCCAGCCCCGCTGCCGGTGTTGAAGTGGAAGGTTCGGGTGCCACCTCCACTAGGCATACCGCCTTGGAAGTTGAAACCTTCAAAGCCGCCAGGCATGCCTCCAGCGGCGAAAGGGTTTCCACCTGCACCACCTTCGGGCTGTGCAGTACCGCCACGGAGGAGGAATTCGAGACCATACTGGTCATAGATCTTGCGCTTCTCGGGATCGGAAAGGATTTCGTAGGCTTGTGAGCATTCTTTGAACTTTTCAGCCGCGTCGGGGCTATCCTTGTTCTTGTCTGGGTGCCATTTCAAGGCTGCTTTCCTATAGAAGTGATGGTTAGCTGTGCTCGCTCGGTCGCTACCTTAGCGGAATTTGATATTTGCAACAAAGGAATTCGTCAGTTCATTAAATGCGAAACAAGACTGATCATCCGCATTCAAAGACAAAGTGTAATAAAGAAGCGGTGTTGTGTATTTCGCCGTCGTGGGTCCGCACTAGGGAATTTTTATACTTACTTGTATCCCTTCTTGATCTCGTCCTGAGTTGCCTCAGGCTTGACGTTGAGGGTGTCGTAGAGCTTCGTCTCCTTGACCATTGTCGCGTATGATCAATGTTGTGTTTCTCGAAGTTACTTAGGTATGCGATATGGTTAAAATGGGACGAAGTTGAAACGCAATCTCTGGGAAGAGCGGAGAACAAGAAACGGAACGCAATCTCAAGTATTGCTTGGTATTGACCGATTATCGAAACAGTAGAAAACCAACACCAAAAGTGCGTTTGTTGCGATGAGAAGAGATTTCGATGTACGTAGGTTGAGTGATGTGATGTGATGTGAGGTGATGTGAGGTGAGGAGGTTAAAGAGAGGGGATGGATGCTTTAGTGCAGGAGAGAGTTTACAAAAGATGAAGTGGGAAATCCGCAGTTGAATGAGGATTAAAAGTCCAGTGACGCTTCAGAGAAGAAAGCACTACGACATGCTACCGTGACAATCTCGAGAAGCCACGGCAGGGAAACACTGGGGCATGGGACCTTGTGGAAGCTTCTAAGGGTAGGGGAAAAGACACCGCAAGGTCAAGAACTTGATACCTACCTATGGAATAGAGCCTGGCTGACCTCTCCTCTTACAGTACTGTGCCAGCCAGGGTGGGGGTGACGTCGAGTCGATCGGTGGATTACCTTGGACGAGATGTACATCTACGTTTACCGTTTTCGATTATCTGGTAAGTCGGTTCACTTAGCAACTACAAAGTGATACTCCTGATTCATCTTGTAACCGTTGTGCGCATTCCCAAACTCAATTCCCATAAAACTGCAGCACTTTTTGTCATGCTCTTCGTCCCCGTGTCGGGCTCAATCTGTCGATACCTGACAACCTTTACAGGGATACATGACCTATGACGATATGACGATACCTAGCCGTGATGGGGATAGCGCCCCAGACGCCAAAAATCCCAGTTCAAAAGTCCCGGCTTTAAGCTCAAGATCATAGGTTAGTAGGTTGCTGAGAGCTTGAGCGGGTCTGAGAGAACTCAAATATGCTTGCATCTTGGCTGGCTCTTGTGATCGTGTCACCACCATGCTATGTCGTTTCCATTGCCTTTGTCCTCCGTGAGACCTTGTACAAATCTGTAGTAAACCGAGGCTTGTAACTGGGACTTGCGGTTTGCGTTCCCCGCTGTGAGCTGCATCTATTCCCGACAACCCCGGTTCGTGGTCGAAGCTTCTAGAACCTTCTGAGCTTTGCACTGGACACTTCTGCTCTAATCAATTTCAAAATATCAAAGAGCCTCTATCACTTTATTCGTGTACTGCAATTGATCGCAAATAATTCTAAAAAATTGTTTATGTGTGTCATGATGCTGCTACTGTGGAACACCTACCGGGGCCAGAGGTCACAGCTCACTGAGAACCTCCAGGCTGGAATCGATATTGGGAACATAATCACATTAGCTTCCGAAGATTTACACATATGAGTTATAGTTCTCATAACTCACGTTTAGTAAATAGTATGGTGGTCTGACAAAGCTACAAGGACCTATCTGCATCCTGGTTCTGTTGCGTCCGTGCTCTAGCTCATGGGATAGGGTCACTGTGCATATCCAAATTATATGTCAAAAACTCGAGACTCAAGTTCTATGCATCAGCGGTCTATAGGAGAGAAACATCAAATGCCTGCCCAGGTAGCTAGAGTTATTACCAGTACAGAGATGCAGTGATTCTAAAACAACACCAAAGCTGGACCTCCCGACTTGTACGTGTAAGCGGATGCCAAGGATTTCTTATCTTATCGCTCCCAGTACGTACCCCTCCTGCTGCCCAGCACAACTGTCGAGGAAGCTGCTCATCGCTTGCTTGCTTTGATCATCTTCATTCCTCCAATACGACATTCAACGAGTGTGCCTCGTCGAAATCGCATTCATTATTCTCGACATTGCCATATGGGGGTTTGTTTATTTCATACTCTGCCTTATTCAACTATTACCACGCCATATATATCGAACCAAGCACTCTGGCGCCACCGTGGTGGGAGGAGTATCGCATCGAGAGACTGAGGTTGGACAACCCATGAAGAGCATTTCAAGTCTTCCAACCACAACATCATGGAGCCTTCAAATGAAACAATCGATCAAGTCTGTGAATTCACGAGTCTTGATAATGTACATGACCGCGATCTGGTTATTCAAGCCCTCAAAGTCAGCTTCGAGCTATATCCCCTGCCAAATAACTTATGCGGCTAATATACATGTCTCCTCAACAGCACAACAATGGCAACTCTCAAGAGGTCATTGGCCAATTCTTTGAAAATCCAGATAGCGTAAGAGCAACAATGTCAAGGCTGAAATAGAGCACACGCTAATCATACTACAGTTCCGAGCAAAGTATCAAAAATTATGGGACGATTCCATGTTCACCGCGGATCGAGATGGGAACGATAATACCGCTGGGATCTGTCAGTTCCCTCATGAGCTTCTTCCTTGGTCTTAACTGACTCAATAGCTTTCCATGTCGAGTCTTCTGATCCCAACATCGTCATCCAAGGCGTAACCCCCCCGCCCAGCTCGCACGCATACGGCGCTCCTTCAAGACCTCCTTCGCGATCAAATAATCGATCTCCTCTGGGTACGATGGTGGACTGGACTGCGGCACACGTGCCCGGTAACTCTCTTTTTCGCCCCGACGAACATGCGCTGACTGGTCCATTCGCAGGTGTCCCAAATAGCCAGGCTCAGGAAGATGACGATATGCAACGCGCTATTCGCGAATCGGCACAGGAGGCAGGCATCACGATGCCTGAGCACGAAAGCGGTATTACAGGGCCCTCAGAGCCGGCAGCACCCCAATTTGGTCCTGCGAACCGCGAAATATATGAAGCTAGCAGCTGGGCTATGGTCCCGACCGGACCAATTCAGGATAACTCTAATGAGGTTGCAGCGTCAAAACGAAAGAGAACTCCAGGTGCACCTGCAATGCTGGTGATCAACAGTCCCCAACGTGGAAACCACCGCCTCGGCGGTCTTCTCACAATCATGCATGAGATCCCCATTGCGCGGAATGTACTCCTCAGCATCGGATCCCCTGCTGCTACGTATGGCCACAATAGTGATTGGTGGCGAGGACAGGAGATCTTGGCGCCGGAGGTTTTGCAAAAGATGGCCAAAGAACAGAGCTGGGATCATGGTGCATACACGAGCAGCACAGCCTTTGAGGATGAAGTCCATCGATTAATGGCGTTTCTTGATTCTACTGAACGTGGCTATGGCTCGATAACTGTTCTGGCGGATATTTTGGATCATCCTGACAGTGCGGGAATGGAAAAGCGATTCTACGAGATGCTTGGCCAACGACATCCTGATTCTATTCGACCAATAATGCAAGTTGCTGCTCTTGCAATGTTTCACGGAGGTGACCTCGAAGAAGACGCCAAGTTTGGCCTTCTTGAGATAGAGCACCTCCGAAATGAGTACAGCTGCATCAAGACTCTGTACGAGGCGTTGGACCACGTGATGTGGAGTGATACACTTGGGTGGGATAGAATCCACGAAGGATCGAAGATGGCTTTTTTCAAAGAAATGGGTGAAGTTTTGGTTCTTAACACTACTGGTGATGGGCCAGATGATCCCTTCGAAATTCCCTTGGAATTCTACCCAGAGAAATACCTCGAGAGCCGAAAGGACGAGGCACGCCGGATTCAACGCGGCTGGTGCCAAACAAAGGAACAAATGACACGGATTCTAACCGAGAAAGAACAAATTTATCGCCTGAAGGGCTCCTGGGGCAACGGAACAACTGACGACAAACGTACGCTTCTGAAAAAGGCGACAGATCAGTGGGAAGAGTACCGAATCTACGTGGAAAACTTCGCCCGGTTCCGGACGCTGAAGAACTCGAGATTTGATTCGGAGGAATACCCCGATTATCACACTGCTCCTCCCAATGTTGACGACACAACGTATGAACAATCTAAGACGATCATCGACGTGATAGATTATTCGGAGAAGTTGCTTGCAGATCTAGAAGCAAGGATGGAGGGTAAGTCGTTTAGATCCATAGGTTCCAAAGTAATTTAACTAATACGACGACAGGCCTTGATACAGAGCTGGAACAAATCAAGGCGAAACAGCGAGCGTTGGGAAGACTTCTGACCGTGCCAGACAAGCCAAGTCGTCCAAGGCCTATGACCTGCAAAAAGTACCTACTTCGCGGAGTGGTCACATCTCCCAATATCGTGTATGTCTGCCAACGCGAGGAAGCAGATTTGATAGAATTGAATGGCGAAGAGAGCAAACCCGCAGATCAATGGTGGAGGGTGGCTTTCACCCCCCATGCGGACCAAGTCATCAAGGCAGAGGTATGAAGTTTGAGCTTTATTGAAAAAGCGGGAAGATTTCTGACATTATTACAGAAAACCAGTGTTGAGGGGATGTTTGACAGTATGTGGAAGGAAACAATGAAACCATTGCTCGTATACGCAACAGAGGAGGCCCTCCGGACACCAATCGACCCTCTGTCTTCCCAACTTGAGCGATTCATCAAGGTGGAAAACAAAGCCTTCCATCAAGAGCTATCGAAGGAAGAATCTGTAGAAAATGAGGCCAAACAAACAGCATTCGTCGATGCCATTTCACCGATTTCACCTTCTAAGAGAAAACATCGGGCTGACAGCAGCGGTTCAATGGACAGCAATCGCGCCTCAATTGGAAGTGGAGATAGCAATGGATTTGAGGACCCTTTTGCGGATCAGGACGAAAAAATCGGTACTGAGATGATGGATTACGGAACTCCGTCTACCTATGTCCTTAATTTTGACGCTATTAACAATGAGACCCCGCCAACGCTCCCAACTCGTCCTCAGGCTTCGACAGCATCCACGACAGAGCCAACATCGGCTACCATGTCACCTAGTACAGTAGGGGCCGGCCATACTGACAACATTCCGTCTGGCACGGAGGAGCCTCGAAGTCCGGAGATGCAAGAGAAGGCTAGGCCTCCTTTTATGTCACTTTCAAGGAAGCCGTCTGAGCAAAAGGAGCCAGTCAACTTAATGGACATGGATATCCCAGACGAGAAGCAATAGAGGGCCTCGGAAATCCAAAATTTTCAACAGATGGTGGCCTTTTGTTTTGCTGCTTGTTTCCTTCTTGCGAATAGCAAACGACGTCAACGGCGACGATGGCGACAATGACGCAACGGTGGATGAGATACCCTGCCTGTTTTTACATAGCATGGTTTCTGGATTAGCATTTGAGCACCTGGAGTTTTCGGTGTTGCCTTTGCATCTCAGGCAGAGCAGGGCAGTGACATGACGTGGAGTTGGTTCTTTGTTGATATCACGACTGAGCATTATGTATTTATTTCCAGCACTATTCCGAGCGTCTCTAACTGGGATGAATGCGGTGTTATTGACAAACATGCTTCATTAAGGCATTGACATTAGAATTGGCCAATGAGTTTCGTCTTAAAATGTGTCTTCTTTCTGTCTATTGCGAAAATCAACCTTGATATATACACCGTTGCTCCTCGTAAACAGCATGCATAAAACAGAGACCGCTGGTCTGTCCCGTTTCCTACCGTGCCCGTGTCGATGCTCGTGGTGCTCGTCCCATTGCGAACACGCAACCCACGTCTCTTAACGCCCCAAAAATACAACAACAAACCGCTATGCCGGCCGGACTATAGATGAAAGATGAAAGGGTGAAATGCTGAGAAAACCAGAAGGGATGAAAAGTAGCCAGCCCATTTGTCTACTTGACCAGGTTGAGAAATCATCATGGTCTCATGATAAAGTCTATTTCTGGTCTTTGACATCATCGGTGTCCTCGTCGTCTTCGTCAAAGTCTTCCATATCCTCGTCGCTGTCGCTGCCACCAAAGTCCTCTTCCTCATCTGTCATGTTCCAAAAGTCGGCATCATCGTCGATTGGTTTCTGCGGTGCGGGAGCGAGCTCGGAGGGGGTGGGCATCCTTGAGCCTACTGGGATATCCTTCTGGGACTTGTCGACAATATCTTCTGCCCGCTTGTTGTACTCGGTTTTGTTGTCGCGGTAGAGAACGCTGGCATCGACGTTGGCAGGTGAGTTGATCTCGGGATCATCGAGGAGGAGGAGAACCGATCGGAGGACGGATTCAACGCCGTGGAGGACATTCCAACGCTCGCTAGCTAGCTCGCCTGACTGCTCGTCCTCGCCTGGCTTATGGAGAATTGAAATACAGAGGTTGCCGTCTGTGTAGATGTTGGGGTGGTAGATGTTTTTGGTGAGGAACTTGAAGGTAGGAGGCTGGTAAGGGTAGTCGTGAGGGAACCTCATCTCAGCCTTGAGGTAGGCGCCGTGCCAGACGCTGTCGGGGTTGACGACCCAGAGGCCGAGTTTCCAGCGTAGGAGATTTGAGTCGTCGGTCTTGGGAGCAGTATCATGTTAATCGCGGTATCCCGCATGGTTTCGTGAGACATACCTCTATGTTGACCCATTTCTCCTTCTGGAGGGGTTGCAGTTCCTGCATGAGCCTCTTTTGCGCCATGATGGGTTGATTGATGATTGATGATTGATGACTGATGACTGATGACTGATTGTAGATTACCGATTGGGCCGTTGGTCCAACAATAGGAAGTCCTTGGAGCGAGCGAGCGAGGGTTGGGGAGATAAGAGTTTGAAGTGCAGGCGGATGTTTGCACCAAGTCGATGAGTTGGATTAGGCTTAATAAGTCAGGCCAGCGCCAGTGCCAGACCCAGCGGCAAAGGGGGACCGCACGGAAAGGGCGGTCGAGGAGGGGCGGCTTCGGCGATTGGGCTGAGGTGGTGTTGAACTGTCAGTTACCTTAGGGAGAAGTTGCAGCCGCGCCGCTTCGTTGGCAAGATTTGTTTGGGTAGCGGGTTGCCGTGTTGGTATTGAGGGAGGAAGATTTCTTATTATTTATTGAAGGGTGTTTGCTCTGCGTTGCTCTGCGTTGCTCTGCGTTGCTCTGCGCTGCTTTGCGCTGCGTTGCTTGCTTATCGCTTAGCAATAATAGCGTGAGGCAACCTTGATAGCAAACGTGTTTGTTGGAAGTTGAAGCCCTGTCAAGACGAATGCGGAAGGGAGTGGCCTAGAATGAATAATATGTGATGATAGCTTTGCTGTTCCTCGTATTCTGTTGCAGAGAATAAAAGAAGAACCTAAATAAGAGAAAAAAAAAGAAAAGATCAATTCTTCAATGAGTGAATGAATGAATTACGCAAAGGTAGAGAGTCATTCACTTCGGCTAGGCCGCCGCCATCCGGGGACCGGAGTGTGGGAAAAAGGAATCCACACCAATCCCGGCCGGTGACCACATCTGCACTTGCCTAACATTGACTCCTGCCTTGTTTGTCCCTCGTGCCTTCCCCTTCCCATTTCCCAGGCGCCAGGAAAATCTAGATAGAATCTGACGTCGACGCCAGTTGGTCCCTTGACCCCACTCGGTTCCACCTTGATCACGCTTAGGTACGTACCCGTTCCCGCCCGCTCCAGCCCAGTCCAGCCCTGCCTGCGGGCTCCCGCCAAGCAGTCAAGCGCCTTCATTCCATTTACAGCCATAAAATTCATCATGAGCAACCAAAGGCTTGGGGTTTAGAAACAGGTAATCGACATGACATGGCTACTGAATTAGAACGGACTCATTGGCTGATCCCTTTGTTCCAGAAGAACTTTGTACCATCGATAACCTTTCTGTTGCGTACCTATACGGCAGGTAGATTCGAGAGCATCGGCATGAGACCAAAATTAGTCTCTGTATCATGACTGTTTCACTTCAAGCTTCATGTCAAAGCACCATGCATGGTTGAGGCCAACGCCAAGATACCTATGTCTTCTCTATTTGAGTTGAGTTGTTTCATTCAAAGTGTGAGTATCTTTCAGTTAGAGTATGTACATGTACAGATAGATAACTCAGTCCTATCTAATACCCTAACCTGCACAAGCACATGATATATACCCGCAGGCTTATCTATGCTTTCTCATCATCCAGTGAGCCATGCTTGTTATATCAAGCACCCAGATCGTAGTACACACAGTTACCGGATCGGAAGTTGTAGAGGAATGCGTGTCGCGATCCATTCTTCTTCTGATACTTGAATCGCCACGTGTCCAACTGGTCGTGAATCTCACGGATGTACTTCTTCTCTGTCGTTGTCACTGACTGTTCCACCTGTCGCCAGCCCTCGACTTCTGAGAGACATGTTTCGCGCATCAGATCCATAACCTGATCTGTCGTTTCGATAGCCAAGACAGGTCCGTCAAGAAATGATCGCACCAAGCTGCTCGCACTAACTTGGGCTTGTTCCACAACCGTTCTACGATTGAACTTTTTACTCCGCGTTTGTGCCACCAGTACACGAACCTCCTGCTCGGATTCTTTATCACCCGAGCCATTGGTATCTGCCGAGCTGTTGCCACGGAGCTTCACCACTGTCCTTGAATCGCGTTCTCGAATCTCGTTACGAAGCCAAGAAAGCAGTTGCGTGGTTGGTATGTCCGCATCTGGGATGTCCTTACGTCCCATACTCTTGATTTTCAAGATTGCGTCCTGTTTGATGATGATGATCCAAGAATACGTCTCCTCCCGATGTTTCGATAGCAAGTCTTCTGGCGATCTTGCATCTTTGGCCATCTCGGCGCTAATGTCGTGTGCCCAGAGAGTCTGAAGGATCTCAACCCCCGAGGACCTCAACACAGCAGCGTCGAAGCTAGCTACTAGACAGTCACACTGCAGCACATGATCAGCGAATGTCACCAATAACACAGAAGCGAGGCTCAACTCACTCGTCGACTGTTGAAAATCCCACTTGGTTCGTCCTCGGATTTCTTCAAGAAAGACCGCCCGCCGGCTTTAGGAATTTTTGCCAATCGTTCCCATGCCAAGCTGAATCCAACGGCATGTCTCTCTCCAAACTGACCACCAACTCTGGGTCGATATTCTTTGATTAGTTGATCATATCTGCCACCAGCAGCAAAAACATCCCTGACCTTCTTATCGTAGAGGCATGAAAAGAGGACGCCGCCAGTGTAGAAGGCTTCTTTCAAGCTGTTCAGAGGGTTGACGTAGATCTTGGTTCCCACACCCAAGCGCTTGCAATACTCTACAACTTCTTTGAGATGCGCGATTGTTGGAGACGCTCGTTGGTACATATCACTTCCCTCGAAGAGAGTCTTTAGCTTGGAGAATGTCTTGTTTGGGGTATCTACTCGCGGTCAGCTATTGATTTCGCTTTGATTACTTCTCCTTACTCACCTCGGAAGTCAAATTTCTGCAGTTCGTCCACGCTTGTGGCTGAAACACCCACAGTTGGCGATCGCAACTCGATCCTAATTTTCTGCCAAGTGTAATTGTGAATGTTCAACTTGCTCAACACATCTGCTGTTGCACGTCGGCTGGTAGGTTCGATCCCACAATACTCAAAGATGAGTTGCAAGAGATCCGAGTGTCCCAGATGGAAACACATAGCCGTTGTTGATAATGAGGGGAACGTGTGAATGATTTCATCAATCACCTTGAGAACCTCCGCTTCTTTCAAAGCTAGGTCCAGTGTGTCGGTGGTCACAATATCGAAATCGACTTCTCCAAACATGAGTGGCTGCCCCATGTCCTGCTTGTCACGGAAAACGTTCCCGAAGGTAAATGATCGTTGAACAACTGGTCCGTGGGCTTGCTTCGCCATCGTTCTGGCATTTCCTAGTGTCAGGTCATATGGCAACTGAAGCACGTTGCCATTGGGATCCAAAAGCTGGACAGCATTATCTCCATAATGTGATGAACGGGGATAAATGATGCCTCGCTGGGCTTCCAAAGCACCATGGCGGCGGAAAATTGAGACAAGCTCTTGCTTCACCAATCCGCGATTGAGCAATTCCTGTGCACTCAAGTTTGTCAAAGACATGTCCCAGGCATAGTTTTTCGCGGGTTCCATGCGTTTCGCAAATAGAGTTGAAAGCATCTTGCGATAGTATTGCGAGCTAGGGTCTGCAAGCCCAGCAAGAGCACGTCTAGTCGACTCGAGCTCCATCGGAACAGGCAGTTTGCCACTCTTGAGAAGATCGGTACTCGAAGGCCTTTCCTTGGGATTGTGGTTGACCAGAGATAACACAATATCTGTCTGAGCTTTGTCCGCAGGCTTGAAGTCCGATGGCAACACTGGCTTTGGCCGCCTAAGTTGACCAAGGACATCGGCTTTTTGCATGCCCATCATGGGCAGATAACACATCTCGAAGAAAATGATACCTAGAGAATACATCTGGGTTTGTTAGTTTCCAAGCACCAAAGACTCTTGGGCGACTCACATCGACCTTGGTACTATATATACCATTCACCGTTGACCTGACTTCGGGCGCAGAATAGTAGGCAGTACCGATACTTCTCGTCATATCATCTGTTTCCAGAGCGTTTCCATTGGTCTTTTCCACAGAGAACTGTCCGCTTGTTGCCAGTCCAAAGTCACCGATCTTGACGTTGTAAATACCATCTGAGCCGCTGCTAATGAAGATGTTTTCCGGCTTCAGATCACGATGAACAATGCTGAGTCCATGAATATGAGCTAAGCCCTCCAGGATTTGACGGAAAAGTCGCCAAATTTCTTCGGTCTTTTCGTAAAGATTCTTTGCAATGAGATCTCGGAGAGTCTAATAATGGTGAGTAAATCTGAGGGCTGCTAAAAGTTGTGCTGGGGTCCTGTTACTCACTCGCTTTTCGCAGTACTCCATAGATATGTACAGTATCGTTCTGTAGGAACGCTGATAACGAGATCGCCTTTGGAACATGGCATTTCTTTCTTTATCTGGAGACACCACTCTATGGACAGACATCTCATCCTCAGACTCATCCTCGGACTCCGTAGATTCTTCATCCGAGTCGTCTTCATCTTCATCTGATTCTTCACTTTCATAATCCACATTAGCGTTGGACGATATGAAATCGAGTCCTCCTGTGCTAGTAGCGAACTCAATATCAATACCCGCAGATCCAGTCCCTTGAGTGTTCTCCTCGGTAAAGTAACCAGTTGAGGTATCGTCTTCAGTATCAGCTTGGTCTGGGATTTCTTCGACCCACGTGTTGTAGTATCGGACGACCGCAGGATGGCTGAGTTGGGACAAAAGTCGCACTTCCTTCAAAATTTCTGTAAGGCTGGCTTGTGAGCGTTGGGTGATCTTCTTGATGGCATAAATCTGGCCGTCCAGCTTCTTTTTTGCCTTGACAACCTCTCCAAAGCCACCCTTTCCCAGCCTGCCTTCTTCGGTAAAATCCTCTTTGTACCGTGATAGAGAAGGTCCTCGATGGGTAGTAGAGTCACGCCGAAATCTTGTTGGAAGTGTCTGCATGGATGTCGCGGGGCTGGTTGATAGGATGGCGGATGAATCATCGAAAAGGACTGGCGCATCAGTGGCCAAGAATTCACTGGACCCAAGCTCAAAAGCCCTGGGCCGCTTTTGTTTGTCTTCCTTGAAGAATCTGCTAACCAATTCATGCAAGGAATGAGACAGGGTGACCGATTCCATCAGATTCTTAGGCGAAGAGTATGTTCGTAGCACATCAAGGCCGAAGATCATTTGGACGAACACAACACCGAAATCCCAAATATCAGTCTTGAAGGTATACTGGGGTTTCGATGCACCAGCAATCTCAGGAGGCAGCCAATAGGCAGACTTGGCTGTGTTCAAGCCAGGAAGCCCTGGCTTGTGCGAGCTGATGGAGTGAATTTCCCTTTGATAACAGGCATCAGAGATCTTAGGGACAATTTCACCAGTGGGCTCTCGGAACAGTAAAATGTTCCTTGGATGAATATCTTGATGGGCAATATTCTTGTTGTGAAGAAAGTTGAGCGCGTCTAGCAAATCCCGCGTCCAGGAGCGCACTTTGCCAATCTCAATCTGTCCTGCAAGCTCCAACAGCTCCTCCAAAGGACCCTTATCTGCCAAAGGGGATAAGACACTTATTGTCCAAGCATTCGCGACAGCTGGATCCGTAGCAAGTCCAGCCTGAACCTTGAAGTTCATAACTTCAACAAGATGACGATGATGAACCTGCTTAACAGTTTTGAGATCTTGGAGGCGAGACTCGAGGCTTTGTAGCTGAAGCTTGAATTCTTTGGAATCCTTGCTTGTAGTACGTAGAATAGTTTCCTTGAGTGCCATAGTTAGGCTGCCTTGCCCATTAGTCAGGACAGGCCTGACTGTGTAAACGACGGACACAGACCCTTGCCGTGGGTCGCATTTGCTCGCAACAGACTTGAAGACCATCGTGTTACCCGACTTATCTGTGGCATTACAGAACTGGTCGAACTCGATGACCTCCTCTGTCTCTGTACTCGCGGTAGGCTGCTGGGGTGTATTGCCGTTAGGGCGTCGCTTCGACTCCTTGGCTTTTTGTTTCTGCCGATCGATTTGTTGCTGAAGCATCTCGGCCATGACCCGCTCCTCTTCCTGTGTCTCTTCGACCTTTTTGCGAGCCGCCTCTTCCATTTTCTCCTTCGCTAGCTTCGCCACTGAAGCTTCGTGCCGCTCTCGCTCTTCTTCGAGTGAAGGTAAGTGTTTGCCATTTGCTTTTGCTTGTGCAGCATCCTCGAGGATATCCCGTACTCCTTCAACAATCTGATCGATCATTTCTTGTGCATCCTGTGCGAATATCTTGGGTTTGGTCTCTAGGTATTTCTGAATCTTGAATGTGGTGACTTCCTTAAGGTCATAGTTCTTCAAAGTGATGAGAGGAGGTGATTTCGGGTAGGTCGCGGTCATGACAAAGCTCAGTGTGCAAGCAAAGTCTTCATCCGATGATGCTTTTATCCGTATGTCAAAGTGTGGTTCTGATTTCTATAGGCCGTGAGCTTCGGTTGCCCAGTTGAATCTCGATGGAGGCTCGAGGGAACGATTTGGGGCTCTAGGTACCTTCCAGGCGCTATGAGTCTCAGAATGCATGACGAAGTCGTCGCTGTAGATAGCCTCGAGGGCAAGAAGTTCGTTTTGTTGTAGTTCTTCATATTCGATTTTGGTAGCGACCTCCAGGCTCGCAGCGGGCAGGAGGTCTGGAAAGCTTGACTCATTGGTGTTGTTCGTGAGATCCAAGGGCGTTTTCCATACCCCAGATTGCTTCCCCGCCATGTTTGCGCAAGTTCCAAAGAAGAGTCACAGCAAAAGCCGTGACGCTCTACAGGGAAGAAGCCATGACGGCGAATACTGAAATAATATATGGTATAAGTGATTGGTATAAAGACATCCAGTGTCTGCCTGGATGATGGAAAGATAGAGAGAAATCGAGGTTACCCTCTGACGTCGGGTTGGCGGGGTAGTTTTAATACCTATTCTATTGAATTTCTCGATATGGATGCCGACTCAGTTTGTGACGGGTTCTGATAAAGGCGGTGTCGTCTCGTCGAATTACAGGCGGCCACAGGGCTGATGAGGGGTTCGCAGCAGCTCTTGCAGCGGCCAATTAGTGCTTGGAGCCGCCTGGCGGTCGCTGCAGGAGTGCCTGATCCTGCACTAGCGCAGTTCTATTGGAGAAGCCGGGTGGACAGGGGTGCCAGGGTCTGGTTAGCCATCTCTGTACCGATCTGCAGTAAGTGAAAGTAAACATTGAAACGAAAGTCAACATTAACATCAATCGATTTCGTCCAATCTCATTCTGCCACAACTGGGCAGTCAACAACAACACAGCGCCGGCCAGAGGAATAAATGTTTTCAATTCTACTCTTATGATCGCTGATGCGAATTCTTTTCTTTCTTTGATCAGTTAACCACCTTTTTCACGCCTACGCGCAAAACACATTTCAGGATGCTGGGTTGGATGTTGAGACGCGGCGAGAACGCGCCAGGAACGATCAATGACGGAGGTAGGTGCAGTTCGCTAAGATCATTATCATGGTTCATATATTTAACTTTGCTTGATAGATACCACGCAACTTGATCAACCAGACACTCCCGCGCCCGTTTTCGCTGCCAGAGCGTTCAAAAGTGCATTGTTTGGAACTCCTGCACGCCCTACAAGAGCAATATCAAAAGACAGGAACGACAGAACAGATCAGGAATCTCGAACTCCTCCTCGACCGCAAGGAATTCTTTTGACTCCCGGTACGGGCACTACGAGACGAAAGCGCGTATCGTTTGGACAAGACGTCAAGAAAAACAACAATACAAATAAAGAACCAGAGTCGCGCCAGCGCACGCGCTTGAACGATGCGTTGGAGAAGGCTTCCAAATCTGTGAATCCAAAAAGCACAACGCCACAAAATCAGGACGATTCTTCGGATGAGTGGGAAGAAGCCGACGATGAGGACTACTGCACACACGACATCACGATTGATCTTAACGAGCCGCATTCGCAGTCGGGCAGATACTGGAAGGAAGAGTTTGAGAAGTACCATGAAGACGCGAAGGCCGAGATGGAGAAGTTGCTCAAGTACAAGCAGCTAGCAAAATCCTATGCCAAACAAAAGGATGTCGAGGCGATTGAGCTCGCAGTCAAGCTCAAAGAAGAACAGCAAAAGGTTATCGAGATGGAGAGGCAGATTGCCGAAGGTGCCTCCAAGATTGCATCGAAGCGACCAGACAGATCGGACGAAGTCAGTTCCGAGCTTTTATCAACACTCACGAAGCAAACAGCCCTAGCTGTACAGTATCGAACACGCGTGCAAGAACTCGAAGACCAACTTGAGGAGTTTCTCCGAGATCGAGAGGACGATACAGAACCGAAGGACCGTAAGCGACGACATGTGACATCGCCCAGGACCCAGAAAACCCTTATCGAGACACAGCGCGAATTAAGACGAGCCCGTATGCAAGTGAAAGAAGTTGGCGAACTTCGCGACCAGATATCGACTCTCAAAAGCCAACTCAGAGCGGCAGAGAAGCGAGCCACCAAAGCTGAGGCGATGAATGAGACAAAGAACAATGCGCAAGAAAAGATCGACAACGACCCCTTGCGCGAAGGATCAAGGGCGCAAGAATTACGGGCCCAGCTTCGCGAAGCCAGAGAGGAAAACAAGAAGAAGGATGAAGAGTTGCGCCAACTCAAACAAGAATTCGAGGCGTACCGCAGCGAAACACAAGCGCATAACGCAGATACGAATGGGGTACTGGAACGGGCACATACAAAGATTGCAGAACTTAAGAAGGAGATAAGGACGCTCAAGGCTGGGGACCATGATGTCTTTGAGAAGCATGACCATGCAGCTCGACCAAAGAGCTGGCATATTCAGACAGACGCAGGGCGTCGGGCAGAGGAAGTCTCGAAGCCCAGGAATGCTGATCCGGACGAGGAGATCAAGGACAGAAGGCGTGATATGGTGCGACGAAGCTTTGACTTGGCTGATCTTGATGATGACACAACGGAGCTCAAGGCGACAGACCCCAATGTGCCCTCGTTGCGCGAGAAGTTCCATGAGGATGCTCTGCAAAAAGTCACCAAATCGGATATCGGCACATCAAATCCAATATCGTCGAACCTCGGCAGTAAGCCAGACATTGGCCGGCCTAGATGGCAGCCATTCGTCCCGCGATCTCCAAGAAACAGAGCATATCTTGGTGAGGAAATTACCAAGCGTATCGAGAACGGGGATGCTGCTCCTGGCCGAGCCGGTTTAGATGAGATTGCCGCTCCTGATCTGCCTGCACTTGCCAAGTCAATTGCTCGTTCACAACGAACTGGATCTGATCAGAAGGTGGAACAGAAGATTGATTTATTGCAGGATCAGTTTGCGCGCCTAGGAGGTCCAGACCTCAGCAACAACACATACATGGCCAACGCACCGAAGAGTGTGTTGCCACCTGAGCGCAGAGCTGCCGCAATCGCACGAATTGAGCAAAGAATGGCTGAAAAGAAACGAGCGCGTGGGAAAAAGGGGTATGAC
The DNA here is from genome assembly GCA_012932025.1 of Fusarium austroafricanum. Lineage (NCBI taxonomy): Eukaryota > Fungi > Ascomycota > Sordariomycetes > Hypocreales > Nectriaceae > Fusarium > Fusarium austroafricanum. The sequence continues at coordinate 50,330 of JAADJG010000239.1, forward strand.
AAGGAGAATGTTCGACCTTGAGAATGATATTGTGCATACAAATGGGCATCTCAGGTGTGCGCTGAGCGAGCGTACCAAAGAGACTTTTCGGCATGGCTATGGTGATCAAACGTTAATCAGTCGAAAAGATTGAATTGGATTGGTATTGGCATGGTGTTTGGGGTTATTGGTCGATAATATCCTTACTATTGGATTTACATGATGCTGTCTGTCATGGTTTTGATAAGTAGTAGTTTTTAAACCTCAATCGTCTTATCTTTGAATGAGTTATTTTGATGCTAAACTCAACTTCATAAAATACCTAAACTCATAATGCCTTCCCAAATACTTGCCCCGAATGCATCTAATGTCATTCAGGATGAGATTGTTGAATTAGAAAAGCGTCTTCAAGATGCAAAGGCTCGCCTTAACAAGGCCCAGCCATCGCCACCCCTATCTTTATCTCCAGGTTGTAAGACTCATCTCAGCCCACCTAGTTAAGGACCATAACTCATGATTCATAGCCCATCTCGCTGCTTCAACTCATTTTCTACTTCTCCTCTCAGACTCGGCGCTCCCACTAGGTTCATTTGCCTTCAGTAGCGGTCTTGAGTCGTATCTGGCCCATGAACCTCGTGCATCGGCATCTTTCGCTTCATTTCTCCCTTCATCCCTCTCTTCTTTCGCGGCAACAACACTCCCCTTTGTCCTCGCAGCGCATCGTGATCCAGCATCTCTTCCTCAATTAGATGATAAACTCGATGCTGCTATTATCTGCACTGTGGGACGGCGCGCGAGCGTTGCGCAAGGTCGCGCATTGTTGGGAATCTGGGAGCGTTCGTTCCGTGCGAGCTGCCCAGACGTTGATGGGCGTTCGCTGAGGGAATTTGCAGCATTTTTAAGACGCGAGAGTCAGAGTGAAGTACCGCTCGTCTCTGCACACCTGGCGCCGCTCTTTGGAGCGATATGCGCACTGGTAGGGCTAGGATTGCGACAGACAGCGTACGTGTTTATGCTGAGTCACGTCAAAGCGCTGATCTCAGCTGCTGTTAGAGCGAGTGTTTTTGGTCCATACCAGGCGCAGAAGGTATTGGCTGGGCAGCAGGTACAGAGGATGATTGACGATATGATCGATCGGGAGTGGATGACTCCTGTGGAAGAGGCTGGACAGACGGTGCCTGCTATGGATTTATGGATTGGACGACACGAAATATTGTACTCTAGAATATTCAACAGCTGATTATCATGTGCTGTTTGTGGTATCATTATTGTAATATAAAATATCTATGCATTTTTAAATATCAATCAAAACGCCGTGTCCCTATTCATCATCGCTGTCGCTGTCGCTACCGTATGCAACCAATGGTCCTGTTGAAGCCGCGGCATTGGGTTTTGATGCCACTGATATTTTGGCTTTATTAAGAGCCGCAAGAGTGCTGCCTGAGAAAATACCACCGGTCTCTTGTTGCGATTGTCGCTCTTCCACTTGAGCTGGTGCCTCGCTGGCCTCTCCGTTCTCAATCATTGGTCGTTCCTGATATTCAACCTCAAACCCCTCTCGACCCAGAGGGTTCACCGACTGAGCTCCTCGTGCAAAGTGAATATCGTCAGGTGCCTCGTATCCTTCAAGACCATAGCTGCTTTCAATCTTCCGTCTCTTTCTGGCCTCGGGGTCTCGACCTTCGATCTCGGCGACGAACTCTGCCGGAAGGGCTCTTCGAATAGCCTCGGCAGCTTGCTCCTCGATTTTGCGAGCCTCTCGGGCTTGTGCCATGGGGTTAGGATCGGCAGTTGCCCAACGAACGTTGAGCACCTCCTCATGGTCGAGGGACTGATGCGCCATAGCTTCTTTGGCGAATTCGGCATTGGCTTGGTTGACATATGTGATGAAAGCGACACCTCGTGTGTTGAGAACACGAACTAATTCATTGTTAATAGCGGCTCAATTGCTCTAGAGTTGGATGGGAACTTACTGCGCTCAACAGGGCCCCATTCTGCGAAGTGTCGCGCCACAATCTCTTCGATATCATCGGTGACATGAATTCTTCCAACATAGACAGTTCTGTTCTGCCTCATGAAGCTACCCACACCACCCATATCATCTCGATAATCGGAGAACTTGTCGCGTCCAAAACAGTCGACATTAGGATTGAAGTGGTCGTATGTCCCAGGCAGTCTATGAAGAAATTCGCAGTCTTGACCCTTGGGACAGATCCCGCGCGCAAACCAAAGGCAGAAATAGCTTCCGGGTAGCGCGTCGGCCTTGGTGAATCCACTGTCCTTGGAGACGTTGCAACGCCCCTTGGCCTTGGTCTTTGACAGGTACTTGTCTTCTCGATCGCCGCCAGACCACTTGTTATACCAGATATTGAAGATTGTGCCAGTTTGCGGAGGAGGTTCTGATGCGATGAAATCGGGATCGACTTGGGCTCGCGCGGGTCGCTTCTTCTTGCGAATGATCTTCTTGACAACCTTTTTTCCAGTTGGCGCTGCAACCTCGGTATTTGCTGTCGCTACTGCCATATCTTGGTTCTCTTGCTCGGCGACCGGCGCTGTTTCGACTTGTTCTGCTGTGTCGGCCATCATTTCGATTGTGGAAGATAAATGATCGAAAGGTTGTTGTGGTGGCAACGCGACAAGCCTGTGCTGATGATGCAAGGCTGTAAAAGATTCTGGGGAGAAATAGGGTGTCGGAAGGGGAAGGCGGTAAGACAGGCCTCCCGCGCCTGTGGAGCTTGATATTCGAATTCTGCCACTCTTGATCAGGCCTCTCTCGAACCCCCCACTCATGATTTAGATCTTGAACAGGAGTCGAGGACTCAAGACTTGTATCTTCTTTTCTATATATCTTGTTTCTTGAGTTACTACTAGAGGCGTATCGGCGTCTCAGACCACTGGCAAGATGGTGAACATCACGGAAAAGATCAAGGAGTGAGTTTGTCTTGAATACTATGGCAGGGCTTCCCTGACATAATGATAGGATTGAGGAGGAGATGAAGAGGACGCAAAGTAAGCATTAATTGCCAATCTGGGGGTTATCTGATACCCTCATTTTCTTTGAGTCAGCTACAAGTGCTCAGAGAGGAGTCGTCAAGAAATCCATCCAACCGTCTAAGAGCTTGCGCTAGCTGGATGAATATTAGAACCAGTTAAACTTGCTTGATAGACAATCTCTTTTGAATATACACTAATATTTCCGTTAGAGAACAAGGCTACCGGTATGTTTCATAGGTTTCGGATCATCATAATATCATATTAACACCACCCAGAATATCACTTGGGTCTATTAAAAGGGTGAGCTCCTCCAGGTTTTCTCAGACAGGCTTCGTTTTGCCGTAGCATGACAAGTTTCTCTTACTGACCTTCCTAGAAAACTCGCTCGACTAAGAGCACAGCTTCTGGAGCCTGGTCCTGGAGCTGGAGGTGGCGGCGGCTCAGGTTTCGATGTCAGCAAAAGTGGTGATGCGCGAATTGCCCTTGTCGGTTTCCCATCAGTAGGAAAATCGACCTTCCTATCCAAGGTCACCAAGACTCGGTCCGAAGTCGCTTCCTATGCCTTCACAACCCTGACAGCCATTCCTGGTGTGTTGGAGTATGGCGGTGCCGAGATTCAACTGCTCGATCTTCCTGGTATTATCGAAGGTGCTTCTGAAGGCAAGGGTCGAGGACGACAGGTTATTTCGGCGGCCAAGACCAGTGATCTTATTCTCATGGTTCTCGATGCTACCAAGAAGGCAGAGCAAAGGGCATTGCTCGAGGCTGAATTGGAGGCAGTCGGTATTCGTCTGAACCGAGAACCACCGTGAGTGCTTCAAATAAGACAACTTTAAATGGCTATTAATTTGAGACTTCAGCAACATTTACCTCAAGGTCAAGACAGCTGGTGGCATGAAGATTACATTCCAGTCGCCTCCCAAGAATCTGGACGAGAAAATGCTTTACAACATTCTGCGAGACTACAAGATCCTCAACTGTGAGGTTCTTGTTCGTGACGAGAACGCCACTGTCGATGACTTCATTGATGTTATCATGAAGGACCACCGAAAGTACATCAAGTGTCTGTACGTATACAACAAGATCGATAGTGTCTCGCTCGACTTCTTGGACAAGCTGGCGCGCGAGGACCACACAGTTGTCATGAGTTGTGAACTGGACCTGGGCATTCAGGATGTTGTGGACAGATGCTGGAAGGAGCTCAAGTTGATCCGCATCTACACCAAGCGCAAAGGTGCTGAGCCAGACTTTGGCGAGGCTTTGATCGTGCGCAGTAACAGCACTATCGAGGATGTTTGCGATCGCATCCACAGGACTCTCAAGGATACGTTCAAGTATGCCCTGGTGTGGGGTGCCAGTGCAAGACATGTCCCTCAGCGAGTTGGTCTCGCGCACCCCGTGGCGGATGAAGATGTAGTCTATATTGTCAGCGCCTGGAAGGCATAAACACATCTGCAAGTATCTTATAAATTCAATAAAAAGTCATCACGCCCAATTGATATAGTTAATATCCGTAACTCAATGGCATGTTGCATTGTTAAGAATCATACATAAACCGGCCACCAGAAAAGAAGCCAAGCCCAGCCCTGTCATCGCATCATATCATTACAAGCCAAAGCTTCCTTAACCTGTATCGCCAATACAATGTGTGTATCTGTACGTCAAGTAAACCCCAAACGCCCTGAACCTAACCTCCAGCAGTTTGACTAAACGCCGAGACTAGTAGCCACTAGCCAACAAAAACAAAAGGCGCGTCCACGTAGTGTGGACAAGCTTTATCCGAAGAAAAAAGAGATGCTGCTGAACCCGTTACAGCTGGAAAGCGGCCTTGGCTGGTGCTGGCTTTGCGCCCAAGGGGTTGTCGCCTTGGAGTTTCTTAGCGCTCGCTTGGGCGAACAGAGACTTGGGCTTTGCTCTGTAGAAAGATGTCAGTCGATTGTTATTATCAGAAGGGTCAAGAAGAGAGACGAACTTGCTGGCGTGCTTGTTTCGTAGAGCATTGATCTTTGCGGAGCAAGGGCTCATGATGTTGTCTGAAGGCGAGACATACTTGTTGGCACTGCTTCAAGGTTAGACTTTGATGTTAAGTTTGTTTGGATGTACTTACGTCTCTTCCTCGGCCATCTTGGACTGGAAGACCTGACGGTGATACTCCATGCTCTTAACGTCTTTGGTAGCTGGCTGTTCAGTCATGGGAGCGTTGACGTCCTTATCGGCGAGAACCTTGGTCGACATGATGAAATTGTTGTAGAAGTAGCGAAGTGATAGTGTTCGTAGTACAGAGGAATACGCGTAGAGAGATAGAAGTTGCGATAACGTTCTTTGATGTGTGTGTGTATGTTGATGAAAAAAAAACAGTTGCGACGGATGGCAGGTTTCTTTAATGGAAAAGGTAGTGTGAGTGCCCTTGTTTGGACCATGCAGAAAGTGGGAGAAAATCAGCAGGCAAAGTAAACGGTGCCTTCTGTTGACAGGGCAACGGGCAATTAAAGAAAAATGCAAGGATTTGGGGAGCAGGGACTTGATGACGTTGGGTATTTCCGTGTCTTAGCGAGCGATAGAAATTGGAACGGTCAGTAGGTTACAGGGGCTGAGGGGGTTCCACTGTGAGAAATGGCACGCTGGGGTCGGTGTTTCACGCGGGCGTATCGTGAACAACGCATCATCACTGGGTAATATGAATGGCATGACTTACATGTTCTATGTAGCATTGGGTATTGACTCATGGTCGGAGGAGACAATGCATTGATAATGTGAGTGTTTGTCTTTTGTCCAATCAAGGCTGATCTCAGCTTTGAGACTTGAAACAACACATCAGTTATACCTGGTTCTATAATAAAGCAGACATATTCAAAGTCACAATCCTTTTAACTCGCTGAGTCATAGAACCCCTCGGCTATTCTAACCAGAAAATCCTCAGTGGGTGTATCATCGCGCTGTTTATTGGCTTTGGGGTGCAATGAAAGGCCAGTATGGTTGCTATATCAAAGGTTTAGAAAAGGTTTGGAAAACAGATGAACGGAGTGCATCACAAGCGTAGAAGCTGCATGTTCTTCCACGAATTGAGTCAAGGCTTTACTGGATTCAGACTATCGCATATAAAATATCCAAATAGTTTTTGTAATTGCAATAGATCAGGCTCTACTAGTTATGCGGCCACCCTTAGGCCATCATCATACCAATAACATCTCCCCACGCTGATATTCACTCTGCCAACCGCACGCCTACAGCTTCGCATTGTGCTTTATCCTAGCACCGGGCTGAAGTCTCTCAACGCCATACTGCTTAAGCAACTCCTCGGTCTTAGCCCTCTGCCTCTGGATCGTCGCTGTCGCCTCAGCGCTGCGCTTGTTCTCATTACGTCCCATCTGCTGCAGATGCACCTCATCAGGACCATCAGCCAGCCGCAATGTCCTAATACCCGCCCACATGTAAGCCAGAGGCGTGTCCTGTGAGACACCAGCACCGCCGTAGGCCTGGACCGCGCGGTCGATGACGGTGAGAGCAGTTTGTGGGATGAGGACCTTGGCCTCTGCGATCTCCTTGAGAGCCTTCTTGGGACCTAGCTCGTCCATCTTGATGGCGGCGTTGAGGACAATGAGACGGGCAGCGTCGATCTCAATGCGAGACTTGGCAATCCATTCGAGAATGACGCCGTGTTCGCGGAGGAGCTTGCCAAAGGGCTTCTTCGACTCGTCGTTGACGCGAAGGAGCATCCAGTCGAGGGCACGTTCGGCCTTATTATTGTTAGGACATATGATCAATGGTAGAATGACAGGGGCAGACTTACAGCGCCAATGCTGCGCATAGCATGATGAATACGTCCAGGGCCAAGTCGTCCCTGAATAATCTCAAATCCTCGTCCCTCGCCAAGCACAAGGTTAGAGGCAGGTACTCTTACGTTGTTGAATGTGAGATGTCCATGACCATGGGGCGCATCATCGAAACCATAGACCTTAAGCATGCGGTTGATGGTAATGCCAGGTGTCTCAGCAGGCACCAGGATAACTGATTGTTGGCGATAAGGGTCCTTGTTGTTGGGGTCCGTCTTGCCCATAACAATATAGATCTTGCATCGAGGGTCGCCAGCACCACTAGACCACCACTTCTGGCCATTGAGAACATACTCGTTACCCTCACGACGAATATCCAACTCAATGTTGGTAGCATCAGAGGAAGCGACCTGGGGCTCTGTCATAAGGAACGCAGAGCGGATCTTGCCGTCCATGAGAGGCTTCAACCACTGCTCCTTCTGGGCATCGTTTCCATACTTGGCCAACACCTCCATATTGCCGGTGTCAGGAGCTGAACAGTTACACGCCTCAGAAGCAACATGTGAGCGGCCGAGCCATTCTGCCATGAGACCATATTCGAGGTTAGTCCAGCCGGGCGACTCCTTGTAGTGGCCCTTGGGGAGGAACATGTTCCAGAGGCCGAGCTTGCGGGCCTTGGCCTTGAGGTCCTCAATGATGGAGGGGTGTCCTTCCCAGCGGGCGTCGCCCTCGCCGGCTTGGGCTTCTACAACAGGGTCGGCTCTGGTGAGGATTAGAAATGATGTTGCCTTGGGGTCAAAAGGGGAACTGACGGGATACATTCTTCTTCGACAAACTTGGCAACGAGGTCGAGTTGCTTCTTGGCAGCATCGCTGACGCGGTTCACTGCCTGGAGTTTCAATGTTAGTTCGGTGATGTTATTAGTTGCATCCAGGGATGGAGCTGCTCACAATGGCTGGGATTCTTGCCGACATGGTAGCTTTCTTGTGTCGACTTATGGATAATGAAGTATGTGGTAAGGGAGAGTATTGTCACGAGCCAGATGAAGCAGTCAGATGAATGGTATGTCAAAAACAATGCCGGGAAAGGAAAAAGATAAAGAAGAGAGAAACCGCGTCAAGATATGAAGAAATAAAAGTACAAAGCTATTGTAATTAATTCTACCCCAGGTTTGTCCAGCTCCAACTTCTCCGCACATCGTCGACTGTTCGCGTTGACGGAGCCGAGGTTCGCGGCTGCTGACTGTTCCATTTCGGCCTCTCACAGCTCGACCTTCTCCAAGTGGGGACGTTTGAAATCCGGGGTATCAATGCTATCATTGGAAGCCTCTACAGCCTCGGACACGAGTGGGACTCAGCCGAGGACCTCTGATAGCTGAAGTCTCAAGCTTCCGGTTATAGGGGCTCCAATAAGATGCAAGATCGATAATGGCTCGATTTATGGTTGAGAAGTGGTCTGATGAGAGCATATTGTCAATCCAGCGTAGGTAGGCATCGATTCTCAAGACCCTGACAGGCAACAGACAAACACAGCTAACATCACTCACACTCAAGAACCAACAAGATCATTCAAACAGAACAAGTCGCATCCATGTATGAACACCAACGAAACAAAAAAGACTAAACCCAGCTGCCTCTGTATGCTACATCCAGGCAATATCGATGATCCACCACACCATAGTCCTAGAGAAGAACTACCCTTCTCTTCACTTGACACAGCCACATTTCTCGATCCATCCGACCAACATCCTCCCGTTCTGTCTATCCTGCTGTTTTAACAAGCGCAGCCATCACGGTCATTCTCGATGTGGATATTGATCGGATCATCAAAGTCGCCACTGAACTCTTCAGACTCTTCTTGAGCCAAGGCGTTACGGGCAATTACTGGAAACTATTAGCTTTATCGAGATATTAGAGATAAAAAGACACACCCTCAAAAGCCTGGTCGATGTTAATGGCCTCTTTGGCACTTGTCTCAAAGTAGGGGATATCGCCCTTGGATTGGCAGAAAGTCATGGCCCGCTTGTTGGAAATCTTCACAACGTTAGATCACTGTCATTCTGGCGGGCTCAGCCAACTTACAACTCGCTTGCTCTCCTCAACATCGATCTTGTTGCCAAGTACGACCTAACATCTGCATTAGTACACTCCCTTGACTTGTACAAATAGTCCACTAACGAATGGGAAGTTAGGAGGGTCCCGTGGGGAAGCCTGGATTAGGAACTCGTCTCTCCAGCTGTCCAGCGCCTCGAAACTCTTGGCATTGTTGACATCGTAGACTAGAACGCAGCAGTCGGCGCCTCGGTAGAAAGCCACGCCGAGGGATTGAAATCGTTCTTGACCGGCTGTATCCCATAGCTATCCCGAACAATCAGCCTTCTGTTCCCCAGTGCCTGTTCTTTGTGTCCTTGTCCTACCTGCATGGTAACTTGTCGATCATCAACCAGGACCTCTCGAGTAAGGAAATCGGCGCCGATAGTAGCCTTGTAGCTTGCGCTGAACTTCTTATTGACCTATAATCACCAAACCGTCATCAGCATTGTGTAATTTCGTCGGTCTTGGCTGGAAGAGCGCACATATTGGTTCATCAAGCTGGTCTTGCCAACACCGCTATCGCCCAGGATGATAACCTATTTTCGCAGTCGTATCAATATTCAAGGCTCCGGAGAATTTTTGGCGTAGTTTCCATCATTTCGCACCTTGAGAAGGACCTTCTTTCGAGAAGCCATGGTGAGTTATTGATTGTGGAAGAAGAAGTGTTCCTCTATGACGTTATCTCGAGCGCCGGGAACGCAATAATGGCAACGTCGTTGCTTGTCTAACTCCGAATCCTCTATTCTTCCGATCGCAGGGCTTCTTCGATGAGAGCCAAAGCTTCAGCTCTTGTGGTTGATCTGGTACAAAGTCCAGTCGCGAAGAATCGGGTTCGCAAAAGGTTTGTGTTTTGGAGATGGCAGCGGCAGATGACGGTGGGCGGAGGGTACCAATGTCGCAGCCTTGCCCGTCGCTCGAGGTGATGTCTGTAACGCTAGTCCAGGCCTGGCTTAGCGGCATGCATAACTCAAGAAAGTGGGGGTCCCAAGACGCTGGCGGTCTTCGATTTGTGCAACTCCACGTGACATCATGTCATGCAACTTTGAGCTTCAAGCTTCAAGTGTACTCTCCTCCTACTAGTACAATATAAATTGGCATTATCCTCCACCAACTTCATGTATAATACTTACTAAATTTCAGGATCTAGTCACACGCGCTAGAGGCAAGGCGTAAGAGCAGATTAGTCGGTGAGCCGAGTTCCTAGCAGCTCTTTATGCTCTTAACACAGAAGTGCCAGGTCATGTAGGTTTCATATCGCCCATGTTGGTATTACGGTAAAGAAACAAACCTGCTATCTGCTTCCACTGCCTCGCTCCTCGTGCTGGCGCTCTTGAAAAGGCTATATTGTATGAACACTTGATATGTTTAGCAATGATTCCTTGGCGATACATTCACGGTTGGCCAACATAACAGTGAGGATCCTTATCTCCAGCCCCTTTCAGTACTATAGGTCTTTGACTACATTCTCCTCACCCCTCTCTGGATCTCCAGCATTCTTTTCAATTGCTGTGTTTTTTGTAGTGCATTCTGGCTCCCGCTTGTGCAGGGTCTTTGCATACAGTAAGATAGTCCGTGCCAGCAACTGTGTGCAGGGGCCAACAGCTCATGTAGTGTACCTTTGCTGTGGTGGCAGGTATCAACCTTCAGCATTAATAATACTTGCGCCAAGTCTCATGGACGACGTATCAACGAAGTTGAGACGGTTGAATCATGGCGGATGACGGCCTTCTCGACAAGGTCCACGCTCTGAGCGATCTCGAGCTGGCTTTGCTCCTCTGTCTAATCAGTCGCGAACATTGTCTTGTGAGCACACCATCCGATGCTATCGACGACTTAATACAAGAGCTGCAACTCGTAGCTACAAAGACTTTTGGTCTCAGCTGGGTTATCATCGATTGTACTCCTTCGACGACACTCGAAGATTTTGCATCTGCTCTTCTTCTAGGGAATCTGGCTTCTCCCTCTGGTCACTCTCCAACGGCATCGCGCCACCCCGATTCGTACTTTACATCAAGACCATCAACCTCACATCTACGCACGCCTCTTAGTCCTCTCACGCCTGGCGGTGCATTTTCTTCTCGAATAGCCAGCGTTGTCCTTGCAAAGAACCTTGATCGGGCACCACAAGCTGTACAGATTCAAGCACTGGAATTGCTGCGTACCCGTCGCATCTTTACACGGACATCTGTACAGGCAGCTCCCAAGCAGTTTGTCTTTGTCCCGGTTTTAGAAGCTACGAGTGGCGGCGAGGCTCGTGTGACAGCGCACTTGAACGACTTTTTATATATAGCCTATTGGCATGATCCTCAACATGGATTCGTTAATCTGGAGGAGGCAGACGGTGGTAATGATGCTGACACTGCGTCCACAGGCAGTATCGTGAAAAGGGGACCTGGTGAAGAAGCCAGCTCAGATCCACCTCTAATCGTCGAGAGTGTATGTTGCCCTCAACTCGTACTCATCTAGCCGCTTACCGTATTGTAGGATATCAGTTACCTTGGTACACTCAGTAAAGAGGCCCAGGTAGACGTCGAGATCACTCGCTATCAGATGAATATCGTATCATTCCTCCGCATGCACCGGGCTGTTGCTGGAGGTATCAGTCCCACAGCGACCAAGCATTTCGGTCAACTCATGCGATGTTTGGCTGCTCTGCACCGTCTGGACTTCGTCACGCCTGCCCTTGTTGGGCTCGCTGCCCGCAAGGTTTACTTACACCGAATTCAGCTTACTCCCCCGGAAAAGGAGAGGAGCATGCAATGGGGTAGTAGAATAGAAGCAGTAGAGGCACTACTAGAAGACGTTGGCCCTGAGGATGTCATTGAAGATGTCTTGGGCATGGTGACCGCGCCGGTCTAAGGCGGGTGCCTTGTATTATTAGTTCTATAATGTTCTACACGTCATGACAAGTCGAGGACTCCAGTTCCCCCATGAAGCCAGTTCTGGCTTGCAGTCTAGTCCATCTTTTTCTCATGGTGCTGATGGTCCGTTGCTATTCCTTTGCCATATCCCAATGTCGTGGCCGTTCCAAAAGAAACGGTCTAGTAGTAAAAACAATAACCGACATACATCTCATTTCAACGCCTTGTATCCTATTGTATAACTTAAGCAACCTGGCTGACCTTGCACGACCAGCCGGAACCACCAGCAAGAAGAGGCAAGCTTAAAAAATGTTAGTGAAGGTTACAAGAAAACAAGATCATAGAAACATACCTAGCACCAAGGCACCAACCGAGCTCGTTGCCCTTGATCTTCTTGGCAATCTTGACCTCGCGGTCAATGGGCATCTCATAACCACTATGTAGGAGAGCCATCATAAAGTTGAGGTCCAGGCACCACTCAGGTCTGTCATCAAGCTCCTTCATGGCGTCGGGAACGGTGGTGAAAACGTCCCAACCGGACTTGCCCATACAAACAGTATGGGTAAGATCGTGCATATCACGGAGAGTGAAGGAGTCAGGCATGCCGAGAGGCTTAGTGCGGTCAAAGAAGTAGGAGAAGATGTAGACATCCTCCTTGGTGAAAGTCTTGGACAGCAGAGGCTGGTGAATACCGTTGAAGGAACAGGGAGCGAGCTTGCACTCCGAGTCCTTGTTGAGGATTTTCTCAGCCAGGTTGCGGCACTGAGCGGGCGCAGGCTGAGAGGGTCCGACGAAGGTAACTGAAGTAGGATCCTGGCTACCAGCAAGGGTGACCTCGACAGTCTTGTTCATGCCAGGGGCGATGCAAGGGTTGACAATGGGCTCCTTGACCCAGGCCTTGTCGGCGTTCTTGGACTCAATATCCTTGATGAGAGCACCGTGGATAGCCTTGCGGGCAGCCATAAGACCATAGCCCAGGTGAGAGTGCTGGTAGAGCTCAAAGTGACGGCCGCCGAAGTCGAGTTTGTACTTGTGATCACCCTCAGCAAGCTTCTCAGGCATGCCACCACCGACAGCGCCCTTGAAAGTAGGCTCGAAAACAATCTGGGTAGAACCACCACCAAGATCGAAAACAGCAGCAGTCTCGCTGTGGTCAGGGCCACCAATCTTGCCAAGGAGGTAGTTGGTAGTGATCCAAGCGTAAACACCCTCGAGAGAACCGTCCATGATAACAACACCCTCGTTCTCTTTGTCGACAACGGGGAAGGGGTAATCCTGCTCGAGGTGTCGTCGTACTTCGTTGAGGATAGCATCAGCGGCTTCCGCGCCGATCATTCGGAGGCCAGCGGTGGCCTTGACGGCAACGGGAGTGCATCCCTTGAGAGCACTGGGGACGGTATCCATAGCAACTTTCATGAGGGGATCGAGACTCTTGGCAGCGGCCACAGGGTCACCGTTATACTTGCTGAGACCACCGACTTCCTTCTCGGTCATCTTGAATTCCTCATGCTCAAGCTCGGGGGTAGGACCGCAGTTGTTAAACTTGTAAACGTGGATTCGCGAACCAGTGCTGCCGGCGTCGATCATGAGAACGTACTGGACGATGGGCTTGTCCTTGGAGTAGGACTTTGTGCATCGCTCAGTGCCGTAAGAAGAGTCTGAGGGGGACTGGCCATTGTTGCCCTTTGCGGGATGGGTGACTGTGTCTTCTCGTTAGTATACTGCGATTCAAACTTTCAATCGACCGCTGCTACTACCTCCACTCGGCGTACCTTCATGATACACTTCAACACCCTTAGGGGAGATAAAGTAGAAGAGGGTAACAATCGCAAAGACGATGGCGGCAGTCTTAATCCACCTCGTCCGTTGGGACTGTGTCATGAAAGACTCCTTCATCCTTCCAATAATGTCTTGCCGCTTGGGCTTGAACTTGTATCGGTCTGGTTTCTCGTGAGGATCGAAGGCGACGAACTTTGATGAAGGCGGAGATGTGGGTGTTCTCATGAGCGCGGGTCTCACGAGAAGGGGTGATAAGATTGTCGGTCTATTTAAAGGACTGGACTCGGTCGAGCATCGGAAATTCCTGATTCGACCTTTTCTAGGTAGGGAGGGAGGGTTCACTTCAAACGAGGGTTGAATGGAAGGAAGAAGGGGATTGGGGCGTGGCGAAAGGAATTAATTAAAAGGGATGGGATGGATGGATTAGATGAGATTTGGCTGTTGGATGTGACAAGCTGGCGCTCTTTGCTACAGACCGATACCTTAACACATGGCTGCAGCAAGAAAGGGGGACAAGATACTTTTTAAAAGACACCTACGGAAATGGTTTGGTTTGCGTGCTACAGCCAATCTGCAGCCTCCTTCTCCAGGTTCCACACGCACCTTCACGGCCACAGCGATAGTGTCCAGCCAGCTGGCGCACCTGTCAGGGGCTTGGAGGATCAATTTTTAGGGGAGACAAGCGAGAAGCCCCTGAAAAGCGCAGCAGAACCGATCGCTAATTTTAGATGCCCCACCGGGCAATTGTCAACATTTGATGTCATCAAGTATGCAACAAAAGTTTGAGATATATTGAACGAGGTAAAGAGGCACAAAGGTGTATGTATTCTATTTGTTTATTTCTTTACCTCAAGGTTCTCATAATCCCTATAACTCTGTTTACTATGTAGATAGTCGCAAAATCTAAGCCTCTCTTCTACGGACCTCCGTCAGCGCCTCCAGAATGTTCCAGTCTCAAGTCAAGTCGCACGCAATGTTGCCTGCCTCACTTTCATATTTACAATACCTAGATTTTTTGAACTTGACCTATTCAACACCATAATATCCACAACCTTTTCTTCACTTTTCTTCTTTCGTCTCCATAAACCTTCTCAAAACTATAACTACGCCTATCACGACTTGATTCTTAGCAAATCGCATTCCTCTCAACAAATGGATGTTCAACTCTTCGTTTATGACCTCTCACGAGGCTTGGCGCGTCAAATGTCCATGGGCATTTTGGGCTTCCAACTCGATGCTATTTACCACACGTCCATAGAACTCGATGGCAAAGAATATGTCTATGATGGAGGCATTATCGCAATTAGACCAGGCTCGTCACACCTTGGACAGCCGTTGGAGAAGATACATCTAGGTACAACAAATCTGCCTATGGATGTAATCGAAGAGTTTCTCGACTCGCTACGACCAATTTTTACACTAGAGGTATGCCAACTACTATGTTATTCGCGTCCTTGTCTAACAATGCATAGGCCTACGACCTATTCCATCACAACTGTAATAACTTTAGTGATTCGTTTGCAAACTTCTTATTAGGGAAAGGTATTCCAGAGCACATCGTCAAGATGCCTCAAGCTGTTTTGGATTCACCCATGGGCCGCATGTTGCTCCCTCAACTTACTCAAGGGGTCAATGCTGGGAGACAAAACGGCTCTATCCTTGGACTTCAGCAGAGTGCTCAAATGCCAACTGCTCCCAAGCATGGTGTCAAGAATGTCTCTAACTCTTCTGAATTTGATCGCTTGATGAATGAGGCGAAGAACTCGTGTGCGGTTGTCTTCTTCACCTCCGCCACATGCGCACCTTGCAAGGTCCTTTACCCGATCTACGATGAGCTCGCGGAAGAAGTTGGTGATAAAGCGACGCTTATCAAAGTCGACATTGCGCAGCCTCAGGGCCACGAAATTGGAAGCCGATATTCAATCAGGGCGACACCAACCATTGTCACGCTCCTACGTGGTGAGGAGGAAAACAGGTGGTCGGGGGCTGATCAGGCTGCTCTGCGCGGCAATGTACAGCTCCTGGTACAAATGGCGCATCCTGTACATCCACACGAAAGACTCCGACTTCCCACCTTCTTAAACCTCAATGCAAAGCCCGTTCTTTACGCCAAGGTTCCTCCGCTGGATAAGCTCATGGTCAAGATGGGCGACGACGTTGCAAGCAAGCCCGAGGTCAAGGCTCTTAAGAAATATCTTGAGGACCGAGCAAAGGACGGTCCCTCGAGTGCGGTTGTGCCTGAGATGAATCATCTGTCAAGTCTTGTCAGAGATTCAGTCACCGCACTTCCCATTGACACTCTCTTCACTATTGTCGACTTGTTCAGATGCGCGCTGTCAGATCCTAGGGTCAGTGGATACTTTGCCGAAGAAAAGGATCACGAAACAGTTCGTGCTGTGCTAGACTTTGTCACTCGGCAAACAGAATGCCCCTATGCTCTACGGCTCGTAACGCTCCAGACGGCCTGCAACTTCTTCTCAACGCCACTGTTCTCCGACGAAATCATGCGGGATAATTCATTACGTGCAGCGGTCATTCTTCTCGTCTCTTCCAGCTTTCTTGATGAGAGTCACAACAACGTCAGAGTCGCTGCTTCCTCCCTCCTTTTCAACTTGTCATTGGCAAATCGCCGCGCCAGAAAAGACTCAAAGCCAAGTCTTTCAGGAGACGATGAGTTGGAACTCGCTGCGTCTGTAGTGGAGGCTATCACTCTAGAGGAAAGGTCAGCAGAAGCACTGCACGGAATGTTGCTGGCTTTGGGCCACTTGGTTTTTGGTACGCCTCTCGATGGAGAGCTCCCTGATCTCCTGCAGGCAGTAGGCGCAGAGGATAGTATTCTGAGCAAGAAGTCCAAATTTCCAGATGAGAAGCTCATCAAGGAAGTTGGGGCTGAGTTGTTAGGCAAGGGGCTGAGGAAGCCATAGATACATGTGAAGGTTATGCTCATCCTTTCGCCGTAATAGATGATATAATACCCGCTCAGTCTACACTATGCAGCTTCAGCTCTCATAATTTGAAATAACAGTGAAACGACAAAGAAGTCTGGACCTCAGTACCCATTATATGTAAGAGCAGGCAGCTTTGGAGACACTCGTGCATCTTGCTGGATAGCTTCCTTGAATGGACATGGACGAACTACCTGCTCAGTGCGGAGATTGCGAAAGAAGAAAGAGAAAGAGAGAGAAAAAGGTTGAGAAACACGGGGCTTAAATAGGGGGAAAAGTCAAGCCTGCAAAGTACCTGATGCACTGCAGCAGACACCGATGCTCCTGATAGTGGCGGATTTCAAGCTCAGAGCTGAACTTACACTACTAATCCAACCAAAACTGACCAATACGAGGGTCATAGGTTTGCTTCTGAGTCAATACTTCGATTAAGAGTACTATGCTCAGTAAGCCTTGGTCAGGTTGCTGGGCATACTGGTTCTCAACAGCCTTTGCTCTAATTCTGATTAAAGAAGCCTCGTTATTTGTCATAGCAGCAAAGTTCTCACTCTTCCACCACCCAAGCTACCTTAATAATTACTACTCGTACTACACTACCCAATTTCGAATCATTCTCGCGACCAACTCATGATCAGAATCCTCAGCATAGCGCGCTATCCCATGTAGTTCGTTCTGGCTATATAAACAGTTACCATTCTCGAGCAGCAGGTAAGCTATGTCAAGTCTTCCTGCTGCTGCTGCTGCCCGGGCATGCAGCGATAGACAAAACGGGGATGTGACCGGGTCGATGGGCACGCCGTGTTCAAGAAGCAAAACCACGATGTTGTAGTGGCCGTTGGCGGTTGCATCTACCAACGCTACTTTTGGTATTTTCACGCCTCGCTCCAAATCAGTCTCAGCGCCTCGAGAAATTAGATACTCAGCGATGTGTAAATGGCCCTCCTTACATGCAATTTGCAAGGCTGTCAAGTCAAAGCTCCGCTTGGTACAATAATTGATATCTGCACCCGCACCCAATAATAGCTGGACCATTTCCATATGCCCATCTTTTGCTGCGCGGTAAAGAGCTTCCCCTTTGCCCTTTGCAACCTTTGCAAGAGCTTCCGCTTCATGCTGATAAAAGCCTTCACTGTACAATGTAATAAGCACTTGGTACAGTTCGTTAGAATAGCCTTCCACCACGCCAAACGGGAACCTTTTTGGTTTCGAGACACCTATAGTGGCATCAAGACTAACCAGTAGCCGAATAGCTTCCAAGGGTAGACCTCTTGACGCTGCCAGGTCAGCCAAAGCAAAAAGGTCGTACAGCCAAAGGCCTGTACGGTTCCTCGATAGATGGTCGAGGAGGAATTGGAGAATATCGAGTTTGAAGTCTGCCCTGCGAATACAGGCTTCTAGAGGCGAATATTGACATCTTTTGATTTCAACAAATTCGGCTCCATTATTCAATAGCAACAGAATCATGCCGACATCACTATAGTAGCATGCGGCTACGAGTGGAGTCCAATATTCAGTTTTTTGATGCGTAGTTTTCTCTGCCTGTACCGTACTCTTTCCCAAATGAACCAATTTTGAGCATGTGTTAGGGTTCGCTTTCGCATCCAAAAGACGGCTCACTATCTCGTGAGAACTTCGAAATATTGCAGCAATCAAAGGGTGTGGTCCAGATTCCTGGTCGGCCAAGGTATCTTCCCGTAAGAGCAAACCACATAAGTAGTAATCTTGCGCATAAGCAGCATGGTAAAGGGCAGAAGCAGCGCCTCTATATTTAACCTCAACCCGTGTGTGGACAAATGGTTGTATATCTCCAATGTTTGCATGGGAAGCACTAGATTCAAGGGGGTGATTGCATCCATAGCAACAAATGTGGTGCTCCAGTGCGTTTTCATCAGCCTTGGTTCCTAGTTGCAACAAGAGACTGATGAGTTCCAGATTCCCCGAAGTAGCTGCAGCTTGGAGACATGTAAATCCTCTTGTCGGTGCTGGCGGAGCATGGACATCTCCTCCATGGCGAGTCAGCAATCTGAATAGCTCTGTGCTCCCATTCAAAGAGGCTGCTTGAAGTGCAGTAAGACCCTCATATGAGGCGGGAGCCTCGTTCACGTTAACACCGTACTCCATGAGTAAATTGGCCATATGGTAGTCGTCCATTTCAACTGCAGCTTGGAGTGCTGTTCTGCCTTTCCAGAAGACTGCTGGGGCATGTATGTCGACATCGGATTGTAGAAGCAGTTCTGCGATCTTTCTCTTGGTCGCAAGATCCACACTCAATGAGCTTATACAAGCTTGAAGTGGTGACTGGTTGGATAGCTGAAGATGTGGAAATGCATACTTGCACATGTCGACCTCATGCAGCCCCCCAAGCCGCTCTTTGATTTGATCAACCATCCCACCCAGTTGAGCTTTTACCTTTCTGAACAGATTAATCTCAGCCCCAGCTTCAAGCAGACGCTTTACCATCTCCAAATTCCCATTCATTGCTGCGGTTGATATAGGAGGGACTGCTGCGGAGAATGTACCATCCAGGGTAGGTAGCTCCCGCCTTTCAGCATGCCTCATTGACACATCCTGGGAGTGGTAGCAACTCAAGTTGGGATCTGCATTTGCATTCAGTAGTAGAATGACCATTTCTAGGTCATTCCTACTGGCTGCTTTCTGGATGGGGGAGCAGAATCGCGTGCCTGTGTGATTGACTTGTGCACCAGCATCTATGAGCATTCTGGCGGAAACGGCGTTTCTGGCGTGTAAAAGAAGAGAGGGGCAGAATGCTGTATCTTGGAAACTGACACCAGCTTTCAGAAGTATTTCAATGATGACCTCTCCATCCTCAAGCTCCAGAGCTTGTTTGAGAGGGCCTTGATGGCACGAAGGCGGGCCGTTGGGATTGCTCCCGCTCTTTAGCAACAAGTCAACCATTGGGGCATCAACATTGGCGATAGCCACCTCAAGAGCTTTAGACATATCCCTGCATGCAACTGATATACCACCCGCGGCGTCTAGCAATGACAGAAGTAGGTCCTTCTCGCCCATACTAGCAGCACTAGGGAGTAATCTTGATGCAGTAATTTGAGCAGTTGGTCCGTCAAGGGTGACAGCTAGCTTGACAAGCTCGAGGTAGTTGCTATCAATGATCCATTTCAATAGGATACTCATGCATTCTTGGCTGATCAAACTGTTTGAGCAAGCGTAAAAGGTCCATTGTAGTAGTATGCTATCGCCTTTCTCCTCAGCGGGGTGTCGTTGATAACCATTAGGCCGAGGTAGCATCGTCACGAGGTACGACAGTAACTCAGATAGGTTTTTGAGCCTCCGCTCAGTCGTGGACATGGACCGCAAGATCATATTAAGCGATTCTTGGCCCCTGGGCTTGGTCGTCCTTGCTGAAGCTAACGATTCGTTTGTAAAGACTACTCCATATTAGTTGAGGGGAGATGCATCGCAACCAAGTCATTACTTGCCAGTTTCCTCAGCACGATTCCAGAACATAAACCATGGAGTCGTGTGTAGTCCAATATCAGTGTCTTCTTTAGGGGTGTGGACAACAAGCGTAGTAAGATCGGTGGATGGAGCAATTCCTTGGGCGAACGTCAGGTCCAAGATCAAGCTAAGGATTGTCTTGAATTAAAACAATGAGAGGACTCACTTTGGCACTCGGGACCGAGATTCCAGGGCCCAATGTACCTGCGTAGCGCCTTTTGCAGTTTCCTAGTTGAGATGGTTTTGCCATTTGTAAGAAGTTCTGTTTCTTTTCCCTCCTGCTCTCTCCGTTCTTGAATTTTCGAGTCTGCACAAACCCACTCAGCCTTTTTTGTGTATTTTCTGAACTTCCACTTGGCAAGTCGACGGATGATTTGGTGTCGTCTAGGCAAGGAAAGACATGTCAGCGTCAGTTGGACTTTAGCCATTGATACACCTTGTCTTTGTAGACATACGAAGCTGAGAATCCATATTGTTCCTTCATGAACTTTGCAATCTCATCAGGGCTCTTGTCCTGATCCAGATACAAGGTGCGAATGATGTTTTTTTGCTGATCCCACCTTATAGCCTGGATCGTGGAAGCGCGAGACATGGCAGTGGGTGGCCGAGAGGCTGAAGATGTTACTAAACTGTCGTCTTATCAGTAGGGTAGGAAACGGTTTAACGTTTAATATGGCTTCAGGTATTGAATTAGCGTAGGCAGCCCAGTATATTGCGGCATAGACGGCTTATATGGGGGCGTCCCACGCTGACAATGGACTTCCTGCCGTTTATATGCACCACCCATTAAGCCTCCGCTCAGTTATTCGCTCTAGAAGGGAAAGGGCATGATCTGCGGTGAGAGAGCTCATGTTAGGCTGACGCAGTGACAGTGAGAAAAGTACGGCATAACCACCAACATCTCAACCGAGAAGTATCGTGGCGCACCGGCTAGACTCTGCATAACCTTGCTCCGAGAGACCTTGCTCCTAGACATGCAGGTCGTCGAGACATGGGTAAAGGCTTCCTCAGGTCCTGATTGGGCCTTACCAGATTTTGCACACGGTTGAGAAAAGTACGGCACAACATCAGGCTGCCGCCACAATGCAATGTCAACCTGTGACACGCCCCCCTGGTTCCCAAGCTCTAGTTTTCTCTTACCTCTTGGACAATACCCCCCTACATGTCGAGGAAGGGCTATATATGTACCACTTCGATTCATGTTCAGTAAGATATGCATTGACCCACTGGGATCAAGCTCGCTTTCTGTTTGGCCTCGTCCAAATTTTGCACCCTCCTCCTCTGGGGGAGAAATTGATGAGATGAGAACCCAATAAACGTGGCTTACCGACTCTCCGGCCAGGTTACGGGGTTATAGTCTGATGCAATTCCAGGGCCGTCTCGTAGAGTTGATATTCCTCAGACCAAATCATCAAGCGATATTCCCATGCACAGCCTTGTTTCTCCCAGTAACTCTATTAAGTAGATCGGAGATTGCTTTAAAGAGTCAACTGCCCGTCCCCCGCAATGAAAAAGCCTGCCATTAGGCTGAGCTCTCCCTTGTTAGCTCTCCTTTCGTCGGTATTTTCATATGACCGCAAGCTCTTGCAGCATATGCCAATATCAGGAACCGCAGTGCAACTCTCGAAGCATGGCCTTGTCCGCCGAGGCCATCATCTCCCTCGTGGGGGCTCTTATCAACCTTCCAACATGCGTCTTGGTCTTTTACCATATGTGGAAAAGACAGAAGAGACATGGCCGCCATGCAAATACCTCTGGTATGTTGATCTCTGTGCCTGTATGCATTGTTGCTGACAAGGGACTGTCATTTCGAGCAGATACTGAGCGAAGTTATGAACTATTCGAACGAATACCGCCTTATCCCGACGATCAATCTCGCCAAGGTCGATTTCCAACCCTCCACTACCCTGTTCCATGGGTCCCGTACTCAACACCATCTAGTTTTCGAAGTGATGATCGATCACAGGGCCTTGTGTGGGACTTTTAATACTTTTTTGGACGTTCAGCATGCCGTCGGGTTGAGTTCATGTATTGGATGCTTAAGTAACAGTAACCATGCATGTAACATGACTGGTTGAATGATATCCACATGGGATATAGTTCGGCTCGTTTCCCCGGCATTAGCCAGTTTGGTTAAATGTGTTCAAAATTTCAGTGTATATAAATTACCTATAGAATATTTCCATCTCGAAAACATGTCCAACAGCGTTGCTATAGATGATAACAATGTTGAAGTTGACCTAGGGTAGCCCTTTTGCCTAGACCCATGTCCCAGCCACCAGCTGCGTTCTTCAGCGGAGTAAAATATATGCTGACTAACACAAACCCCAGCCCCACTCATGTTTTTCGATGGCTATAAAACCTCGCTCTTTTCCCGATCTCTTTTACTTTTGCTCCTTAGATCAAAAAGCAATTTTTAATTGTTTTCTGAGCCGCCACGACCTTCACCCGACCTCCGGGTCACTCCCCACGGTGTCGCGTTGCCTTTCCCATTGCGGGAAACGCTCAGTAGATTATAACCCTTGGATATAGGAAATTCTCCGTCAGGTCGTTGTTTCGCAACGGTGTCTGTAGGCGGTGTAATGCCAAGAAGGGGGGACATTTATTTCATCATCCTGAAAAGGATTTTGTAGTAGTAAAATTTGCTGCTGATTCTGATCAGTACTGGTCTTGGTGCTCGCGTTAATGCGTGTTGATGAGGTCGCGTTTGACGGATAACTGTCAGCTGTAAAAATCTGCGCTTGGTGTTGGTGCGCCCCGCTTATGAGCTACTGCTTCAAGATGCAGCTCCTGGGCTTCTCAGCCACGCCTTGCTCATGCAGACAGACCAAGACCTTACATTACTATAAAGCTTGAGCCGATGAGGCTCAATTGACTGCTGATGCTGCCGGAGAATATTCCTGGTAGCTAAGCTAGCGTGTCTTTGTCCGTGACACTTGCGCGGCGCTGTTCAGGTTCATGTCAAACTTAACCTCAAGGTGAACCAGAATCATGAAGACATTATTGTTGCCGGAATTCTATTTGTACAGCGCCAAAACCCCTTGTTACCTAGCATTGCCAATACTAATCCATCACTCATCATTGGGAGACTCGCCCAATATGCTGTCAACACCTTGGCTTCTGTGCTGGTCCCTCACAAAGTCCTCAATTTGATCATCGTGATGCGGTCGCTCAGGTGGTCCTGGTGGCCTTTCCTCCTCCTTGGGTGGGCTTTGACTGGGCAAGATTTTGGCGGCAGCTGGAACATATTCTGTGACTGATCGAAGGTTAGTTCTCATTACTTGCTGAAAAGCCCATGCATGGTAGAACACACTCTTCTCGACAATGGGGTTGGGCTTCTGGTTCTCCAACTCGCGAGTGTTGTCCGCAGCCTTATCAAGCTGCTCCTTGAATGTCTCCTCCTGGACGTTATTGTTTTGGCCTGATTCTTGAGAAGTCATCTTGGCGTTTGCTTCTTGCGGCTTGTGTTTCCTGTTGAAGGATGATGCTCCGATTAAGATCTGACGAGAGAAAGCGGCAGGTCAAGATAAATATCGTATTACCTTTACCGAATTTCCTTGTTCTTGTAGGTAGTATCTCCATCCCAAGCATTGGCATACGCAATGGCGCCAATCTTGAAAGCATCCCTGTGAAACTTACCTTGTCCATTCCTCAGCTTGTCGCCTTATGCGTGACGTCAAGTCGCAGTTGGCGGGGTCGTTCCGATAAGGCCCGATAACGATTAAAGTCTATCTTATCGGACCGTTCTGATGGGCTGATCATCACCCAACAATTACTTTTGTTTGTTCCGCTAAAGAGGTATTTTATCAGGAACAAAACTTTGACGCCCTTCCCTTTTTCTCAGGTGCTATTTCCAACTTCAGTTATTGTTGAAAATACAGCAAACATGGCACCGATTCCTATTACCATCGTTACGGGTTTCCTGGGCTCAGGTAAAACCACTCTCATTCTCAACCTGATCCCCCAACTTCGCGCCCAGAACCCAGACTACAAGCTCGCGCTTCTTAAGAACGAATTCGGCGATCTCGCAGTCGACTCACAGCTAGCCGCCAACTCTGCCATCTCGGGCGTCCAAGAGCTTCTCAACGGCTGTATCTGCTGTAACCTCGTCGGCCAGCTCGGCCCCGCGCTCAAAGAACTCGAAGACACCGTCACACCCGATCGAATTGTTATCGAGACCAGCGGTTCGGCTTTCCCTGCGACCTTGGCACTCGAAGTGAACCGACTTGCGCGCGAGTCCGGCAAATATGTCCTCGACGGTGTCATCAGTGTCATCGATGTTGAGAACTGGAAGGGCTATGAGGATACCAGTTATACAGCCCGCATTCAAGCGCGCTACACCGATCTCATTGTCTTTAACAAATGGGAGAACGTCAGCATGCTGCGATACGATGAATGCCTCGACAGAGTTGGTGATCTGGAGGTAGACGTTGCCAAGGTCAAGAGCGACAAGGGCAAAGTCTCGATGGACTTGATCTTTGGTGTGGATGGTGGTTTGGCGCAAGAATTGACGGAGGCAGATGTTGAGAAGACTAACGGAGCAACCAATGGTCACAGCCACGACCACTCTAATGGAACAACGAACGGCAACTCCCACAACCACCAAAGCGAAGTCGAAGTCCTCTCAGTCGTCCTCAAAGCTGACCCCTCAGCGCGTATCTCGACAGAAAAACTTCTCGCCTTCCTCTCCTCGGCCCCCAAAGACGAAGCCTACCGTATAAAAGCCCTCGTATCACTCTCATCCACACCCACAAACTCAGACCCCGATATTCCCAAGCCAGAGCCCAGCGCCTCAGGTCGATATATCCTTAACTGGGCATTTGGTCGCTGGACATTCACATCTGTCGCGGAAGCACTGCAGGAGCATGACTCGAGTAACGATGTTACGCTTCGTATGACGATAATCTTTGCGCGGTATGAGAGTAACAAGTGGAAGAAGAGACTTGAAGCTGGCGGTCTGATCGAATTAAAGGATGGAGATTCGAGCGGATTGAGCGTTACCAAGATTCTATAGAATAGAATAAAGACAAAACTAGAGATGGATTAGATCAGGAAAGATGTCACGACGAGATGAAAGATATGGTTATGAAGCATAGACTCATGATTGGATTGAAAAGACGCTTGTCGCTATTTGACCACGACATAGAAAGACAGCCCGCTACCTAAATTTTGAATACATATGATACAATCTTTTTTTTTTTTTTTTTACAAAGAACTTCTTCTGCCAATTTTTCATATCCATCCTGGCCCAGGATTCGTAGGACTCGGGACACTATTCACATCAAGCGCTGGCCCATTAGTGACTCTATTGCTGTTAAAGTTTTGGTCATCAAAGTAGTAGTCGGCCCAATCATCCTCATAAACGTCAGCTGCAGGACTGTTTGACTTGACCATCCAAGGATCATCAAATGCAGGACCATCGCCTGCCTTTGCTCTCGATTCAACTTCTTGTTGGAACATCTTAAACACCTCAGGCGTTGGAAGCGCCGACATGGGTGTCGGAGGCACAGAGGGGCCTGTAGTGGCCGTCTTAACCGTCTCAGCTTGGCTGTCGCAGGGCGACGTTGGTGATGCGGGTGGTGAGAGTTGGTTTGCTTCGGGGTTGGATGTGAGAGAGGCTGAAGGGCGATGGAGCTTGGCGATACCGTCAAGAGATTGAGGAATCAAAGGAGGGGGACGGTTGTACTTTTTGATGGTCGGTTTGTGGTGAAGGCGGGAGAAGTTGGGGCTGATTTCGACAGGAGTAGCCGGTATAGACTCATTGTCGCAGGTAGAGCAAAGCCCGGACTTTTCAGCGATTCCATTATGACACACGCGACACATCGGATCTGAAGCGCTGTCTTGTCGAACGTGGATTTGTGAAGCAGACGAGTGGATATGATGAGAGTTGAGGGCATCAGCAGTAGGTTTTGAAGGGCGTCGAACGACGACCGTATGAACAGACTGTTTGCGCTTCTGCGAATCCTGTGATGACCGACGGATAGCAACCATTTGCACAGACTGTTTTCGTCTTGGCCATCTTGATGCTGGAGCATCGCTGGGTCGTGGCGATGAGATTGGTGAGACGCCAGGTGTAGAGAGGTTGTCTACTCGCTCGAGTCTGACCGTTTTGGCTTCGCTTATGACTGAAGGAGAAGGTTCCCTCGCAAGATTGAAGTCATCGACAGCTAATATACTCTTGCGAATATCCACAGAAGGTTCGGGGGCTTGTAATGAGTCTTGTGGTGCTTCTATTGCTGTGGACTCGACCTTTTCCAATGGACATGATTCTTCCTCAGCGAGTGTAAGTGGTCCAAAAGCAGAACGGAATTGTCCATTAAACGGTCCAAAGGTTAATCGAAGCGGCTGCTGTGCTTGAGGCTGCTCTATCCGAGGCTGTTCTGCTGGTGTCTGCACTATTTGATATGGTTCTGGTTCTGGTTCTGGT
>JAADJG010000240.1:0-80950 GCA_012932025.1 Fusarium austroafricanum
GAGGGAGGGGGAGGCATGGAGCTCAAGGGAAGCCCCTTGCCAGAGCCCGCGGCAATGGATAGCCCATGACAGTTTAACCAACCCAGCAGGGAAGACGCACATGTGGTATGTAGGTTAAAGTCTGGCATCCAAGTGGTGCTGTAGTGACTGGGGATAGTAGGGAGCTGGATCATCAAGTTGAAGATCGTTCGTGGTACCAGACAATTATGCTGGCTACAAGCAACCAATCCCTCCTCAGAGTCGCGGGCCGACACCTGCACAAAGTCGTATGGACGGAAAATTTATTCAAAACGAAATCAGATATTTAAGCGACGTTACGAGATAACAATCTGAGAGGCCGCCAACATCAAATCAAAACATATGGATACCCACTTGACGGCCAAACATCATGAATTGGGAGCCGTCATGCTGACTGACTATTCTAGTCCCAGAGGGGAATTTTCTAACTTTGGCATAGATTCTGATGATGAATAGAACCCTAAAAAGAATAGCATTCAGTGGCAGCACGAAATTACAACAGTATCCATCCATACATGTATGCATACCTAGTAGGTAGGTGCGTTCATTCATTCATTCGAATCCATGGTTACGTGCATTCACGCTCAGGTAGCTAGGTAGATAAGTTGGGTGTTGCATGTTGCACTGGACTCGTCGCGACTAGGACAACGTAATGCGACCACGACATGTACGAAGCTCGTGTAACAAGTGCATCTTTTACTAGATCTAGGTAAGATACCATAGGTTAGTACCCATCTCCCTAATATTGAAACTGGACGTTGGTGTTGATGGTAGCGGTGAGACGGGAGGTTGGCAGGCGGGTACCTGCTCTGTGAGTAGAGTAAGGTAAGTACCAAGGTACTTGGACAGAGGTGTACTTGCCTTCAGGTACCTCGAAGGTAGAGATTCCAAAATCCTGCCCTACGGAAAGTATGACGCCTGAGCTGCCTGCCAAATCATGTGAGTCGGAGAGCTCTGAATTGTGGCTCTTCCCTTTGTCAACGGCTTAATTACAAGGAAGGATCCCCCCACCCAAGGCGAAGTGGTGGCTTGAACATGTGCCGCACTTGGACAGCCTCCCGCGCCTTGTTCCTGACTCAAACACCAAGATTTGGATCAACTTCGACAATGACAACAACTTCGCCATCATCATCATAGGCAAGGTGACCGACTTGGCTTGAATAGGTACTTTGTCAGCCTTGTGAACTGGCACTTAAAAACCGAGAAATTTCTTCCAAATCCTTCTACGTGTAAGATTTATCCGGAGCCTCGGCATTTACGCGATATAGGAGCATTATACCTCTGCTCCGTACCTATGTTCTGGCGCCATGAGATTCTTTCGGAGACACCTGCCTCCGCCTCTATCCTATTTCGCCAACAGCCAACGCTTAGTACCAAATGAATGCCACTAGCCGTCCCGATACTTTATGCAGTGCAAGTGGGGAGTGGTGCAAGTTCTGAGGGACTTCTGGAGCGATGGTGTGCCCGAGGCCTTGGTGCAGAAGTTACTATCCCTAACTTGGGTTCTAGTTAATTTTAGGACGCTGCCTAGTCACCCCATGGCCAAACTTGTCAACATCTCATTTCCCATATCATGCACGGCTGACAACCTGCTGTCACCAACCTCGGCCATCGTGTTGCAGGTTCGATGCCGAGCAGACAGCCCAAGGGACCTTCTCGCTTTGCTCTAGCGGCACTCAACACGCCCTCTTCGACGGTTCAAAGGACTCCGGCTTCCATACTCCCAGTGGTGTCAGTATCGAGGCACCTGTCAAGAACGACATGATATTTTTTTCTTCTCTTGTGGCGTTGCAGTCCATGATTGGAGTTCAAGAATCAGCGCAACGACATCACCGCTACTGAAGCCGTGTTCCCCGCTGTGTTCCGAGGCACAGCCGAAGCATATCATACCGTAATCGAATGTAAGTTGGGATTGACGTTGACCTGAGCTGAAGCTTGATTATGTATGTCCTGTGTATCTTGTCATGCTCAGTGAATGCGCGACATTTGCCCAGAGCAGGAAACACTGCTCGGCCTGCCAACACATTACTAGTAACTCGAATACTACTACGTGCAGTCTTAGGCAGTTGACTGAGCCCTTGCCTGTTGTTATAATCAGATCTTGCTAGGGCCTTCCACAGATCCACGATCTCTTCTCACTCTGCCGTCATGGGTTATGTTCGTGCTTGATGGGCACAGCACCACCTGTCAACATGCACAAGGCTGTCGCAGACCCTAACCCGGCACTGCCATCCATGATGTGCGATCATGGGCCTGCTGGTACTATGTTCAGTTGTCACTGCAAGCTGACCCACGAACCTCTTGACGATATTTTGAACCATCCTCGCAGCCCTACCGTTCAAGATCTGCCTGGGTTCAAGGCTTAAACTGTATCCTGGTATAGTCTCTTGGGATCTATCAACCAGATTTTGAGTCCCATGTTTACCGTTCAAGGGCTACAGCAGGTGAGTTGACACGGTCCGACTTATTCATACGATAAGCCGTTGATAATACCACGCATATTATGTATGGTAATCCAAAAAAACCACACCGATCAAATTTTCACATTGAAGTGCTTCCCTACTAGTAAGCCATCAAACGCCTATCACACGCCACAGACTAGTTGATTCACACCCTCTCCTCCCATAATCTCCCATCCCAATACCGGAACCGTATACGACCAGACCAACGACGGCCATAATACTGTGTCGTACTCTAACCACTCTATCTGACGAGTCTTTGTGCCTTCAATTTCTCTGACTGCAGCAACATCCTTCATTTGGTTCCTAGTGATCCACCTCTGGAATGTCGGTCAGGGATGTGAGCCCACATTCAACTCCAGTGACTACCAGCCGTTGTGGGACACTGCGCGTCCGGGCTGGACCAGGATCCGCCATTTTCAGGCACAGCCAGGATGCAAAGAAAGGGTGCCGGCCGTCATCCCCGGACAAGGGGGGGAGCCCGGTATGTTCGAAAGACTAATTGGAGCGACAGAGCCGGCAAGGGGTTCCGCTTCCATGGTGGTTCGTGGGAGAACTTACGCATCGAGTCTCGAGACTTCTAGCCTGGGAACTTTGCATCAGAAGAAGCTTTGAGCACTTCAAAGAACAGGCAAGCTGATGCCTTAAGCTACCTGACAGGCTCTCTTCCTATTCATCAACTTAACTGCCGGTCTTGTCAATGGATCCACCAGTGCACAAGGGAAATTGGCCGTGCTTTGATTGATATCTGCTCGTGAATACGGAGCACCATCACTTCGCCTCGGCTTTAGCTTCCCTCAGTCTTATGTTAATGTTCCCTCTTGCCAATTCAAGGCGGAAATGTTACTGGACTGGGGCAAGTCAGTAAGCGTGCTTTTTCCTGGCCTAAAGCTCTCAGCAGGTGCCTCTGACCTGTACTGCCACTTGCTTGCCTGAGATTTCTATACAAGGCCGAAGAACTCTTCATTTGATATAAAAAGCAGAGGCTACTCGGAGCGGGTGCAAGATAATAACTACATGGTGATGGCTGGAATCTGAGACTCGCTGTCCGAAATCTATATCAACTAACACTATGCAGGGACACCCTGGTTCCTAGCGGCTCATGGCAATAGACACTGGCAATGAACAACACAGCAACCGGATTAAAGCAATACGAACAGCAGCAACATCTCCTGCAACTCTTGCGGTACCTTGCTGAATGTTGAATACCGTCAAACACGTAGGCGGACATCATCCATCACATCATTGAATCAAAGGACAGTATGATATGAACCTCGACTTGAGCTGAAGAGACTTATAATCTATCAATGTGGCAACTCGCGTTCGAGCTTGCATGGCAGATGGTGGGGATTACAGGTCCTGTCAACACCTTGTTTGAACTCCAATCGCTGCCACTCTGTTCTTGAAAAAAAAAAAAAAAAAGGCCCCGTGAGGTCCCTGATATGCTGCCTGTTTCCCCACACGGCTGACAACTTATACGAAACTAATACTCCGTATTCAAACACATGTTGATGTCTCCAATCTCCAATGACAGGAAAATGCAAAGACAAGTGTTTTGCGGAACGCCTCCGCCATCTTCTTGAAAACTAAAACTGAGACATTTTACTGTACTACTTGGTACTGTACATATTGTAACCACTTACGACATGGCTCACCGGCCATCCGGAGTTGTTCCAAGCCACACAATGAGATAAAATGGGAAAAGGGGCGCAATAACACAGTGACCCTTTTGCCAGTGGGCTGGCTTTTGTCGCAGTTTAAATCATCCCCAGAAGTGTGGCGATCCCGACGTGTCTCTATCGCCGCCACAATCAAGCCCAGAGATCGACGGTTGGGCGTCACTCGCTCAGACGTGGCTGCTCAGTTGCTATTCTTGGGGTTGGGTGGACAAACAACAAAACAGAGTTAACTTCACCTGGACTGCACTGTACGTAGTAGTGGCTTGTCTTGTGCCAGCCTGGAACGGTTACGACTCGTGGTAAATGCAGCTGGTGAGTCTTTTTTATATTTATGCTTTGAACAAGACCATCATAGCCGGAATTGGACACTTGAAACGCATGCATTCTTCACCGTGGCTTCTGGTTGCCCACCACTGGTCTCATATTTAGCAGCGCACACGATATGAGACAGCAGTTTTCAGAGTTGTTTTCTGCTTACCTCTTCAATTTCAATGAACAATTGTGTGAAGCAAATTATTCACCAAAGTTAACACCACCCCTGTATCCGTAGATTAGATGGCTGTTTCACATTAATCACCTGCCTGTCCATTCGAATCTCGACCGAAATCTATCTTGAAACAAGTCAAGACTTATGCCCTATTTTCGCATTGCAAGCTTCTGGTGGCTTCAACCGAGCAATCACAAACTCAGCAAGTTTAGCAATCTAAGGTTGCTTCTACCCGTGATTCTAACGATATCAGGATGCCCACGCATAATATCACATTCACGTCTTCTGCCTAAGTATGGGAGGCGTCAGAAGTGCTTCTGCATTGGTGATGTATCCGACAAACCACGGGTGCCGACCTAGAACCTAGACTAAGACGTCGTACGACATGTTGAACTCGAGAGTAGATCACACTCGGCTCAGACAAGTCTTTAGACGCTGAGAGGATGGAGCTACGGGAGCCAGCATAAAGGTGACTAGGAAGCTTTCCCGTGCAAGGCATATATTGCCTCTTTCATCTTGATACTGCGGGCGCTGGCATAGGACATGACCTCGTCATATTTTCTGTTCCCATACGAAAACCGGACGCCAGACCAGTTGCGTCTTCTGGACATCCTGTGATCACGGCAACTAACAGATCCTGTCACAGTAGGCAAATCATCATTACAGTATTCGATGACATGTGAGTTGGATATGGATAATGGGAGTCCACACACACTTCTCAGTCGAGTACAGTAGCCAAGAAAGCCTCACCCTCTCCATCATATCTTAGTCTTATCTCATCACCAGTTTGCCACTGTAGGCACCCAATGTGAACCATTGCGACCTGAGTCGTGACGTATTCCTACGTTTACTAGCCTTTCCATCCAGACTTCAAACCCAAAAGTAGCTATTCCATCAATATCCTGAGCAAAGAAAAAAAGAAAGGGGAGAGAAAAATATGCATGGCTGGCTCATTTCTTCGCCGCGAAACCATTTTCGATCGTGATGAGACAGAGAAGCAATCAAGGCCAGACAGAGAGACCACCAAGCTTCGAACCAGATTTTGTTTTGTTTTATCGTTTGTATATCCAGAAGGCCTCGCTAAACCGCCCAATTTTCATGCTTGTTGATATATGATATATGGTAACATTTGATATAAACTCGATGATAAAAACCTCCCATTGAAATCATTTGGTGCAACGCTTAGACACTTAATCACAGCATTCGGACATAGCAGCATAATTTTCCCAACCCTCTTTCGCTTGCACTAAGCTTCAAGAACAGGCTCACGCTCTCGGTGAGCTCGGTGATGATGGTGATGATGGTGATCTAGATCTCTTGAACGGGTGTCATATTCCTCCTCGTCTCGGTGCCGTCTGCGTCTTTCGCGGTCGCGATCACGGTCCTTGTCTTCGTAGTCTGAGGAGTCGTCATCTCGATGGCGGCGATGACGATGGTGCCTTCTCCTATCATCATCGTCTCGGTCACGATCACGATCAGTCTCACCACCATCGTCGTCACGGCGACGCCTTTCTATATTCGCAGTCAGTATCAACTCAAAGTCAGACCAGAAGCACCAGTTCGGAACGTACCTCGCAAGACTTGTGTTGCCGAGGCATATGCCTGGATTTCTTCCTTGCTAAGTACCCGTAGTACGATGACGAAGTCATCTCTGACCTCGAACCTTTCTTTGCCAATAGTCAAAGCCTCAGGGTTAACGACCTTGCGGCTAATCTTGGTCCATTTCGCGCCTGCAGGCGCTTCCCTGGCCTTCTTGTCTTCTTTGTGGGGTGCAACACCTTCACGAATAGGGTTTGGCTCCTCCGGGAAACTAACCTTTGGCTGTTTCAAGATGCCCTTAAGAGGTTTCTCGTCCTTCTTATCGCGAGGAGGCGACACTACACGGACC
Source organism: Fusarium austroafricanum (assembly GCA_012932025.1). Classification (NCBI taxonomy): domain Eukaryota; kingdom Fungi; phylum Ascomycota; class Sordariomycetes; order Hypocreales; family Nectriaceae; genus Fusarium; species Fusarium austroafricanum. The sequence goes on from JAADJG010000240.1 coordinate 6,532, forward strand.
TGTCTGTCTTCTGGAGGTGTCTGTTGAGGGTCTCTGCCACGAATTTCTTCTCCGGGAGGAGTGGTAGGCTTGGAGTCAGGCGGTGAGCGGCTATCTTTAGGTGGCCGAGCTTCGATTGCAGTTCTGGCTTCTCGAGCAGGTGAAGATGAGCGTGATTTGTTTTCGACTGCGGCCGGCGTATCTTTTTCTTTCTCCTTATCGGTGGTCTTCAAGGCTGCAAGCTGATCTTTGAGTTGTCGTAACTCAGAAGTGTCGTTAGGATTAAAGGCATTTGAATCGCGACGCCTTCGAGTGGACTTCTTAGCTTCATCCGAGTCAGACGATGAGACAGCAGCCTCGGTACTCTTGCGGGAATCCCCGTTTCGACGGCTTGTCTCTTTGGATTCGCGGTCCTGGTCGCGTTGCCGCGATTGGTCTCGCTGTCTTGATCGATCCCGTTCCAAGACTCTAGGACGTTCGCTTTTCATCGAATCCCTTCGCTTGTCACGGTCACGGTCTCTCTCACGTTCGCGTTCGGGCTCGTCATCTGAGCCTTTACGTCTGCTGGGCTCTTTTTCACGCTTGTCGTCATCTTTGATTGCAGGTACAAGTCCCACAGCAGTTGCAGCAATGCCCAGGCCAGTGGCCACCTTGTCACGGAATCGAGTACGTTCTTTCTCGTCATCGTCACTCCCTCTCTTACTTTCACGTCTCTCACGGCGAGTGTCCTTGGAATCAAGTCGCCCTCGGCGTCGATCATCGCGTTCATACTCAGCATCACGTTGTAAGTCTTCATCTGATCGCTTTTTGGGCTCCTGGCGACGTTCACGGCGGTCATCGTGCTCATCGGCAGGGTCAGTTCGAATACCGAAGCCACGGGAAGTGACTCTATCATCTTGGAAATACGGGGTCTCGTATGAGCGCTCAGGCTCATAAGTGCGCTCAGGTTCTGATTGGTCACGAAGCTCTCGCATCTTCCTTTCATCCTCTCGACTGCGATAGTAATCGTCGTGATGCGATGAACGGGGTGGCCCCTCTTGATACAACGACACTGGTCGAGGCCGCCTTGTCGTTTCGGTAGTCGCAACAAGGGGAATATCTTGCTTTGTCACGGTAGGTTCCGGTGTCTTGGAAGGTACTGGGGCGAAGTCCCGTGGGCTTTCGTACCCTCGAATCTTATCAAATCCGCGAGTGCTGGGTGGAGGACCTCCCCGGTTATCGTATTGCCGATTGTTAGAAGAACTGGTCGTGCTCGTCGTTATATAGTTGCGACTCAGGTCGGGGCTCGTATCGACGTTGAATGTTCGCTGGTCTGCGTTGTAGTTGATATTGGGGCGGTAGTACCCACGGTCGAAGCTCTCATGTCTTCGAGTCCTTGAAGGACCTGAATGATCGAGGTCATAGCGAACCAGTTCGCCAGCATTAGTGTACTGATATCCATCGTCCCCGTAATCAATGTTGCTGGAGCTTTGGCGAGGGTTATTCTGGTAAATAGCAGAATGGCGCGTGTTGCGGTACGGGTCGTCGCGTACCAAGCTGTTACTACGGTCCCTACTACTCCGAGCATAGTTATCGTTCCCTGGTTGATCGGCATAGGAGCGAGCTGTGCTGCGTGAACGTATAGATGAGGCAGGTTGTGTATAGAACTGCCCATCGCTCGAACGGTAGTCATCCCGCAAGGGACTTCCAGGACGAGCATTGGAAGAATGAGAACTGGCACCATTGGGGCGGTCCTTCTGGGTGGTCATGACAATAACCGGGGGTCGACTAGTAGAATCAAGGGTAGAAGACCGCTGGGAGCGAGTGACATCTCGTGTAGTTGGCCTGTGAGAACGGGGATCCTGAGTAACGGCGTACGTCCGAGTGGTGGTATTGGGTGTCGGTGCTGTGGAAGTTGTTGTAACATATCCTCGTGGTGTTGTTGAGACGGGCTGTTGTCGGGTGGAAGTCGGCATGACGTGCATGTCACCAGCATACAAAGAAGTATAGCCGATGCTGGATGGCAAGGAAGTTCTCGCGTGGTTCGAAAAAGTGGCCGCTCGCCCAGACGATGGGTAGCGATAACGGTCTGTCATGATGACGTGGGGCTCTCCAGAATTGAGAAGCCAAGATGATTTGGGTTGTGCGTGGTGCCGTGAAAACGCAGAGTTACAAAATCGGAGTCGAGTCGCGAGAAACGCTGGACAGAGTGTGACGCCGTATTGAAGAGCGGTAGCGTTGGGACGCCAGGCGTTGAAGTGAGTGGAGGGCGGCCGTGGCGTATTGCAATGTGGTGTATGAGTGCAGCGACGGAATGACGGCAAGCTACTTTGGAGCCAAGGCCACGTGAGGAGGGGTCAAACTTGGTCCGTCCTTGTCAGCGTGGGCTTGCTAACAAGATTAATGTGATGTCTGGTATAACGATAAACGTCCAAGGGTTGTTTTGCGGTTAAAAATTGGCTCCGACTCGTCCAGGTCGGACTCCTTTTGGTAGTGGACTCGCTGAATTATCGAGACTCTCAAATAGTTGTCGAGGTCAGATCGATGACAGTGACCAAGATAACGCATATGTTACTCGAAGGCAACAGTGACACCGCGTTTCAGTGGTGTTATTTGACGGGCAAAGAGAAGCAAGGGCAATTCTGCGGTGTAAAGACTCGCTCGTTCTTTGGTTGGTTGACTAAGATGGAAACTGAGAGGTCCAAGTGTCTCTAATAAAGAAGCAATTGGTGTTGATTTCGTTTGTTGCTTATCGAGTTACTACGCAATACTAGGTAGGTAGTTGGTCAACCGAATAAGCAAGAAAACGGAGTCTTCCAATAGACACTCACCAACTACTGTCATGAGCAGAGCAGAGTTGAAATAGAAAATAGTTGGGTTGACAAGACGTCTTGGCAGTCGACCGACCCTTCTTTGTTCTGTCTGCTGTGCGTGTGCTCTCTCTTGTACGAGGATCCACCACCAAAAAAGGTGGTCAAGGTGGGGTGAGGGGCGATATCAGAGAGGAAAGAGTAGAGAATTATGGAGAGATTGGGAAGCGGTGCAGAAAGAAGGAAGGGGGGAGAAGATGGAAGAAGAGGCAATTGGTGATGTTTTGTCAGAGGGTCAAGGCCTGTCTTCCGAAACAAATCCCCCGACAGGCCAGGAAGTTGGGAAAGCAGTATTGAACTCCGTTATGGATAGGTACAGTAGCAACTAGTGGTTATGCAGCCAGCAGCCCCAACGGCTTCCACACAGGAGCAGTCGAAGCTGTGGGAGTACTGATGACGATCGATGCAGTGGCGTGGAGACTGGAGACTACAGATTGCAGACTGTAGACGCAGGCAGGCTGGAAGCGAAGCTGGCGTCAGTTAAAGTGCCCATGAAACCGTTTTACAGAACGTCACCCACCCAGGATGCAGTTGTCAGCACCAAGCGTAAGGTCGGTCGAGCAGGGTCCAACCCTTCGATCCGATCTCTGCAGTCAAGGAAAGAGTCAAGGCTATCTAGGTACCTAGGTAGGTGTTGTAACGTGAAGCTCGTTGGTTTTTGCTCCGGTCTGTATGTAATTCTCCGAGTCTCTAAATTGCATCTTTGATTAGACATACTCTTTCATCGTTGCTGTTGTCGTCTGAACACAGCACATGCCAGATATTGGATTGTACCTCAAGTATCCCGCCGTGTCTGAGCGGAGTTCGGTGGTTCTGCTTAGCCTCGCTGGGCTTTTCAGCGGGCTTCCTAACTCAATTAAGTGATGGAACGTCTGAGTACCGTGTCTAGAGACGTCAAGATGGCGGCGACGGCCGGCGACGCCTCAAGCCCAAAACTTAGAAACTCAAACCCAACCACTATGAACAACCTTGACCCTGGGTTTAGGCTCGGACCTTGGGCTTCTTCGGATGGATCCACCGGGGTGTCTCCGGTACGGAAACCTCGATACTCCAGTAGGCATATAACTGCTAAGGTACGGTACGGTACGTATCTTTGATGTATTGTGGTAAATAGAATTTTCAGGCTTCGATGCCAGGGTCAGGGACCTCGTGAACCCTTGATTTTGAGGCAAGGAGCCCAAGACTAAGGCCAGACAGGCGGGGTATCAGACCTGAGCTAGAACAGTCGACCGTGCTGCTTCTTGAATCATGAGGCTCTGCAACCATGTGCCATGGATCAAATCTATCCAAGATTGACGCTATGCGACAGAGTTTGGGCGCTGTGCTGTAACGTTGGCTTCGGCGTTGACTGGCACTGCTGGTGGTGGTGTCGTTTGGTGGACAATGACGTTTCCTCTCGCTTGTTTACCTACTGCTATTTTGAGCCTCGTTTATTTCTTTCTAGTGGCAAATGGTTAAATGGTGCTGTTTGGATACAAGAATTACTGATAGTGACGAAAAAGCAACGAGAATCTCAACAGATCTGCAGCCCAAAATTTTGTTGCCGAGGATAAACTTTCAGGCGAATTGGGTTGTTTCGATATGTGTCGAGCTGGAGATGCAGATCCGCGCGCCCAGATGAAACAACAAATGAAACGAGGGCAAGGCTGTCCCCAGCCAAAGTGAGTGACTTTAGAAGCCTTGCGAGAATGTTAATATACAGTAATAATGATCAAGAATGAAGATTGGCAATGTAGGCAGGGAGACTTTATAGAAGTGTCTTCCATCATTCCCGCGAGAAGAGATAGGCAGTGTCTTATGGCAAATAGGAGTCCATAGTGACGGTTTCACTTTGTCAATGTTGGGCAGAGAAGGGGCAGCCAGGTGGACGTAGATTCGCCTTGCATTGAACGGCCACGTCCTGACCTTTACCTCGTATTGTTGTGTGCCCTGAACAATCGTGATTCCTCCTCTGTTTGGTCGGCCTATTTTTATTGTAGGCGCCCTTGTCGAGAGAAAGGATAAGAAACTAATGGATAGTGATCTTCGAAACGAATGGATGTTGAAAATTACAATCAAAACCACTATCACGAAATGCATCACCTCCTTTCGTCATGCCATTATTCACAGGTAACGTCGCGAATTGCCCTCCTGTCCAATCGATCTCCTTATATTAACACATAACCGCCCTTTGCGGTTCAATACTCCAACCATAGAGATGTCTTCCTCTCCTGGACCTATCAAGCGCCCAGCAAGGCATTGCTGATTATCATGTCAGTGTATCGGCTAAGGGAACGGGCCGCTCTCGAAGTGTCAGCTTAATTTCCTTCGATGAATAGCTACCTAATATCAAATGCATCAAGACATCCAGAGACCACATGATAGGATAGATGTCCTGGGAAGAAGGCGTCGTGCCATTCACCGACCTCGACACAGCCAGACCAACCAGTGGATGGTCTGTCATCAGTCAGAAGAATATAAGCAAAGGCCTCATGACTCAAGGGTTGTGGATATCTGCCAATGCGGCAAAAAAGAAATTCCCGTCTGTACCGTTCTGCATCGTGGTACCTCGATCTGGATTTTCAAGTGCCCATTTGACAAGCGATAGGTGATTGCATGGACCTAGATAGCCTCACACTTTAGCCTCGGCTAAAACAGGTGCTCTACTTTACACCAACAGGCAGTTGGTTATCTGAGTCTCCGGATACACATCTCGCTTATACGCACTGGTCTCCTTGCGGGCCTGCCTCGGTGCAGACGCCGCCAACTAACCACGCGTGTCAGTTCGCAGACAAGCATTATCATGCCTTTCCTGTCGACTACCATTCAGAAGCAGCCGCTCATTACCCACCAAGAGGAAACAAAACACAGGTCACATCCGTAGCCTAGATACAACATCCCTTGTCCTTGATCAACGTCGGGATAGCCTCCTCCACCCTGAGATCTAAGTGAATACAATTTCCTGCCAGATCCACAACTCCAATCGGAAAATAGCCTACCAAAGAAACTTGATTTCTAAGTTGAACAGATATGGGAGGGTTTAGGGATGACTAGCTATGCGATCAAAGGGCTATCCCAGTTTGTTAGGTGAACAAGGAACATCCTCGTTGTTCACATCTGACGCATTGCTAGTCAAACCTGATGAGCTGGCATTTTGGCCGCTCAGGGATGGAGTTTTATCCTGAAAGAATGCGTGGGAAAAATACAAAACGGTAAACACATGAGCCTCCTTGCCCCCCGCCCTTCCGAAAAGACCAAAACAAAAGGATACCAAATTACAATAAGCTCACACGGGCACCTTCTCCGCAATGTGATGCCCGATATTGAAATCAGGAGGCGATTTTGTTCGATATGGAGGGTTTGGGCACCCATCTGGCTAAACACCGCTGATCTTTCTGTGTACGATTTGGTTCCGCGCAAAATCAGAAGAGCGTGACAAGCTACAGCAAGACTAGACTGAGAATAGGTCAACATTCCGCGGCTTAGCAAAGAATAGTGGTATACACAGGCTTTGTGGGACAATATATGCCTCGGAGTGGGTTAGAGATATGATCAACGGTCAACGTGAGTAGTGCATTGAGAGTTGGGATGAAGTATCTCGATTGTTGCAAATCGTACTCCATAATGCTTGGCGGTGAGGCTGCACCGTCCCCTACGTTGCATAATCACCAGTTGTCATTCTTTTGGTCCTCGTTTCGGGTCATAAAGGACATGACATTAACTAGGCAAACACCCAATCGCTCGTTCTATCTTATACAAAGACCCAGCAACCGACCCACGAAAGGTTCCATGAGCCAAGTTTTTCAGGAGTAAAGATTTGTATATGAACAAACAGAGCGTTTGCCATGCTTCCCCCAGGTCCATCCTTTCAATAAGCATCGAATTCATACCACAACTGTAATGGGTAGTCCTGTAGTAAAATACTTGGTATGCGTAAGTTGGAATGCTCACTTAAGCCAATGCACCCATGGGGTCCCATGGCGGGAGGATGATGGCTTCCTTCTTGAGAACATCTCGGACCTCCTTGCTACAGAAGCGTGGGTCTACAACAGCCTGATAAACAAACTCGTCGAGCCAAGCATCACTCATGACAAACCATCCCTTGTCACCAGCCGCAGTGCCCCAGCTGTTCTGCACCCTCCAACGGACAGGCTTCCCAGTCTCCTCATCTAAGTGAACTGCTGTCAACACCATGGCGTGTGTCATTTGACTTTCTTGTGTTGTCAAACGTTGTGCCTTGCTCATGCCGAGTAAGCTGGTGTTGAAACCCAGCTCATAGTTGAAGAGCTCGAGATCCATGATACCAGACTTGGAATCCGAATACTTACCAACGTCAGAACCAAAAAAAATCGGAAGACCAGCCTCGAGCATCTTGATACACGTTCCCTTGAGGGTGTCGATATCAACGTTGATGTAGCTCACTCCACGACCACCGACGATGTTGCCAAGTCGTGAAACTGAAAGAAGGGAGAGCGGCTCGTGGCGAGGATCATGTACGAGCGAAATCATACTTTCGATGGTGCTTGATGTGATGCGGAAATCTGAACTATAAACATTCTTGGCAAAGTCCTTGGGTGTTGCCTTAAGCTGATGTGCCTTTCCATTCTTATCATTGTACTGCCAGGTGAAGGATTCTTCTGGGCTGGGCGGTGGTCCGAGGAGAAGGGTCATGATAAGAGAAATCTCACGCAACATCTTGTCTTTCGCCGAGGAAAGTGTGGCAGCTGAGACGCCGTTCTTGGCGTTGATCAGCTTACGTAGCTTGAGAGCAAACTCGCGAAGCTTGGTTTTGACGATATTGTTAAGGATTCCCGAGCTCTGGGAATTCCAGGTATCCGGATAGAGAGTCTGAGGAACAAGACCGTACTTCTCGACGAGGTTGTACACCATGTCCCACTGGCCGCCATCCGAGACGATATCGCTCAGAAGCGTCTGAACGAGACGCCCTTCGAGGTCCTCTCCAGCAGTATCGATGATCTGTTCCAGAAACCAGTTGGCCTTTTCGAGCTTGTCCCAGAAGAAGAGATATTGTTGTGAGAGCTCAAAGGACTCGAGGTGATATCGCTTCATGAGAGCGACCCGAAAGACGTTTGTGGAGGCAAAGAGCCAACAGCGGCCGCTCGAGCGCTGGTTCGTAATGGGATCGCCCTCAAACGGAATTTTGACATTGTAGATCTGCTGGTCTGCGATTTCGGTTGATAAGGAAGTCAAAACTTGTCTTGGGTTCGCCGAGCTCAACGCCGTGAGAGCAAGTCTCGGGTGGGGTTAACTTCTGTGGGAGCTCTGGAGCAGGACAATATCTTACTTGTTCTTGGGGTCTTTGAGGATAGCGGACTGCCAGGACTCGAGAACATGGATTGAGAGACCTTGGGCTTCTCGGATCAGTGGCCCTAGGGGAGCTTTCTCGGCATCGCTGTTGATTTCAACGTATTCGTCATCCTCCTGGACCTGAAGGCAGCGGAGACGTTCGATGACAGCCTTCTCATGAAGTGTCGGCTTTGATGGTTGAGCACCCATAGTGACTTGGATATATCAGTAGGCAAAAGGTAAGACCCGGAGTGCGTTATGGTATATGTACCATGGAATGGAAGAGAGCATAATATGAGGCAAGACCCAGGACCGGTTCCAGGTGACTGAGTTCGTCACGCGGTCTCTTATCAAGCATGAGCTTGTGTGATTGACTGAGTGCCAGCCAGGCTACGTACCCAGACAACCATGCTCTCTTGGTAGGTCAGCTTGAATTTAGCTTCGCGCGGGGGAGCAAACACCTTGATGATCTGAGTTCTCTCTCGCTCCTTGTCTGGACGTACGATGAAATTGTGGTCATATAGGAAGGCTCAGCGAAACCTACATGGTTAGTACACAGTAGTGATCATACACAGCAACTACGAGAATAGGAATCAAGCTTGTTAATTCTACCCAACATAAAAAAAAACCATCACACGGCAGTTGAAATGCAGGGTAGGACTGGAGCTCTCTGAACCGATGGATATGACAGCCAGCAAATTTCCGCATTCAGCTAGCTTGTGCTTGCTGAGGACCTTGAGAGCTAGAAACTGCTGAACCTTAACCACACGGTAGACATGAAGAGTTACACTATATGCATGTAGATGCGGAATCAATTGACAATTACTACAGTCCATGTACAGAACTTTCCCATCTACGCAAAAGACTCCAATATTTCCAGCTAGCCAATATGATTTATCCAATCTCGACACAAACAAACTTGAACCATCTTGATACAACAAATCCCCCGTGAAACTTGACATTATACAGGTGAGCTTCAGGACAACCCGGACCCGCTCCTTATTGCTAAGGTGAGCCCAGTAGTGCTGCCCATCAACGCATTAAGGTATTGGGAAATAGTCGCATTGCAAGCGGCTGCCCGTCTTCAGAAAACAGTTGAACACGCTTACAGGCGAGAGCCGTGGATGACCTTCATGTCAACGGCGAGCTCACGACCGCCATCGTTGAGAACGAGGACACGGACGGAACCACGGCCAGACTCGAAAGCGCTGCTGAGGCGGGAGTAGAGGTTGGACTGGTCAATGACAGGGAGACCCTGCTTGACGTCGCCGGTCTCAGTCATGGCAACGATCTGACCCTCCTGCATGTCGAGGACGCGGTACTGCTTGAAGACAGGGCCGAGCATGGATTGAACGACAACGCTGGGGGCAGGGTTGGAGATGAAAGAGGACTCCTCGTGAAGCTGCTTGGTGAAGAGATCGACACCAAGGTAGCGGTACTGACCGGTGGCAGAGGAGGTGGAGATGCGGATGACCTGGCAGGGGCGGCCCTGGAGCATCAAGAAGTCACCCAGACGGATGTGGTTGCAGGGAATGCTGACGGTGTTGGGAAGGCAGTCAGCGGAAGGACGGGGGCCCTCGTGAATGTCAATCTCAATCTCGCGGCGGCCGGCGGCGCGGTCACCGAGCTTGTGCGCGCCAGCGCGGAAAGAGTGGTAGTGTCCTGCTGATTAAGTTAGCTTTGACTGCTTGCGAGCTCAATTGTGCTGAGCAAAGATGCGATGTTCACGAACCGTCGTCGTCGTAGTAACCCATCTTGGATTTGTTGTCGACCTTGGAAGTTTCGACGGTTTCTTCAGTGAATCTCACGTCCTTCTTGTTTGATGGACGAGAAACGGGAGTGTCAACGGTGTAGTTGACTTGACTTGTCTTGGTATCGCGGTATTGAGGCTGGGAAGAGCGGCCGTCAACAGTGAAGTTGTTGATTTCAGTCTTGTCGGTGGTCTTGTACTGAGGATGAGAAGATCGTCCGTCAACAGTGAAGTTGTTGATTTCAGTCTCCTTGGAAGTGTATTGAGGGCGGGAAGATCGGCCGTCAACGGTGAAGCTGTTGAACTCGGTCTTCTCGGTCTGGTTGTACTGAGGGTGAGAGGAGTGTCCGTCAACAGTGAAGTTGTTGATTTCAGTCTTCTCGGATGAGTAGAATTGGGGAGCGGGTCGGCCTTCAACTGTGTAGTTGTTGGCTTGGAAGTTGTCTTGTGTTTGGTAGTGGGAGTGGGAGTGAGAGTGGGAAGTAGGGTCCTCAGTGGAAAAGGCTTGGGCAGGGCGGTAACGCTGGCGGTATTCACGTTCAGCGAGATCGATGGGGGTGGAGTAGTAGGGATGACGGTGGGTGTCGACCTCTACGTGAGTGTGAGAAGTTTGGTATTGGGAGGGTGGTTGGTACTGAGAGGGTTGGTATTGAGAGGGAGGTTCAGGTCTGGATTTGTCTGGGTTAGCTGATGGATGTCTATAGTATCTCGCTTGCGTATCATATGGCAACGGGAGGCGGGCGGCCCCTGAGATGGATCCACCGCCTTGCTCAGGCCAACAGGCTTAGGCGCACTAGCGGACCGGGGATGTAAAGCAAAAGCAAATTGGGTAGCTAGCCAAGCTGAGGTGGGTTGGCGCGGTAGCGGGCAGGGGGTAGGGTGTGATGTGAGACGGCGTGTGGTGAGATGTGATATGAATGAGATGGCTGGGGATTCAAGGGGCCGAAGCGCCTGTGCAGAGTGGGTAATGGCCAGCCAGGCCGAGGAAAGTGAAGTGAAAGTCAGACGGGAGGACAGAAGCCCAGGGGACGGCAATTGCTTCCGTCGAAAGTGACAGACATTTGGACATGTTTTGACATATCCCTTCCGCTCAGTGCATAGGAGAACAATCCTGATGTGAGCAGCAGGGCTCTCTCAGGCCATCGGGAACTGTGTCTTGTGCAATTGACCAACACCAGGCAAAAGAAACAGGTGATTGTGAACCAGGGCAAAACAAATGTAAAATCGGACATACCGTCGCGAGTCTTCACGGATAGTAAAGTGCTCTTCTTCGTGGTCGAATTTTTGGACACCGGGACGGCGGTAATGTTCTTCTTCACGCGTAATACGGACCTCTTCTTCGCTAAAGCGTTGCTCTTTGGGAGGAGGAACCTGTTCGGCGGTGACAGAGACAGAAGAGTATTGACCTTCCCGTCCGGCTTGGGGCTGTTGGGGTTTGATCTCAACCTCTTCGTGGGTTTTGGTTTCGGTAACGGTCTGTGTATGGGACTCGGATTCCCGATATGTCGATGGGAAGATGCTGAAGGGAACGGGGACGCGTGCCTCAAAGTCCAGATTTGCGACTTTTGCTGGCGCGAGAGAAGCTTCTCATACAACCTTCCGAAGTTCGAAAGGAAGACAAGAAGTTCTCTGGCTCTTGTTCCTAGAAACAAAAGTCGAAGAGAATGGAAAAGAATCGGTAGATGGCGAGCAAAGGCCTTCAGTCGTTCTTTTCTTCTTGCCTGTGTGAGGTTATGTTTTGTCGAAGTTGATGTGGATGGCGATAATTGGAGGGAGTAGGAGGAGAAGAGGGACCGAACAGGACGCAGAACGAAACTGGGCTTTTGAAGACGGGGGCAGGATTGGACGACTTGTGCCAAAGTGAGCGTTGTGTTGCTCCCTCGGTAGCGCAGTGTCCTGTTGATCCGTTCTGTCCTGTCTTGTCCTGTCCTGGCCCAGCCCTCTCCCACGCATTCTGCTCTCCATTGCTTTCCTTCCACTTCTACCCCCCTGGGTGTGTCGATTGTCTCTGGTTGTTGTCCTCGATGGCTTGTTTACCACTCGTTTTGTTTACTTGCCATGGGGTCAGCATGTCGTTCTATTTACCTCTTGCTGGATCAAGCCTAGATCCAATGTTGAAACCCCGTATGTCGTCGGCCCCACCAACCTCTCCGTTTATTGCAGCCCCGTATTGGCCTCCGGGCGCCACTTTATCCCTTCCTCCTGCGTCTCAGCCAAAGGCATCCATCCAGCCAGCCAAGCTCTTGAAGCTCTTTTCCTGATCCCGCCTAGCATGCGCCTAGCTTCAGCCAGTCATCAGCTGGGCAGCTCCCTAGCTTTCCGCGTCAGCACAGCTATCCGCTCATTATGCTCCACACAATCTCTCTTCCAGCTCCGATGTTCTTCTCTCGTCCTTGGACACATGCGACGGGGCCCATGCTCTCGACATGGCTCTCAGACATCACTTCATCAACGTTAATAGAAAGTGGAACATAACCCCATACACGAGAGATGAGGAATCGTCCCCGTCACCGCTTCCCGTCCATTGAACCTGGTTGACTGTGATGAGCGACATCTCGTCATTCGATAGCCTGAAGTTGGGTCGGAGATCTCTTTCCCCTGGCTTCGTCTTTATCTCAAGTTGTACCCGCATCGTTGGTCCGTTCCTGACGACCAAATTTGACCTTGCTTGAAGACCGTCCAGTGATAATTGTCTTGTAACGCCACATAAGCACCATGTTAACCAGGGGGTGGGGCCCGGTAGCTGCTGTGGGCGCTATCGCACAGTATCCCCAACCACTCGTTTTATCACTGTTTCTTCACCAGATATGTATCTTGTAGACTTGTAGTCTGGCTGATGGACCGGGCTGATGATGGGTGGACTTTTAATCTTGTGAGTGTCGAGTCGTGCTACTCAGCTTAGCCAACCATTTCATATCAAAATTAGCCAGAGGAATGGTTGGACCAGCGCGGAAACAAAATCAATGGGCAGCAGTTGAACGAGACCACATGGCGGGCTCTCGCAAGCATGTCCTTTCTCCCATTGGCTGCCATGTGACATCCCCAACCTCTCCAATTTCAATGACTCTCGAATGGTTCCAAACCCGGCAGGCCAACAAGCTTCGTTCAGCTGCAGCTACAGCGGCTGATCAGGCATGAATCAACTCGTAATGAACCGGTGCGGGTGATATCGTGGAAGCCAACCATTGGATCCTACTGAATCTTTTATGCAAGTGCATTATTTAGTGTAAGTGTCAACTGTGGCCGTACCTACTGTGTGAAGCCTAAAACGAGCAGTCATGGAGCGATTTGATCAGTCAGTGCGTCGGGTTACCTTGCTTCGCCTTGGCCTCAGAAACAGGCATCTCTGTGGCCAGAAACTGAGCCGGACAGCGACTTTGGGTGGCCTCCGTGCTTTCGCGAGCTGCAAAGGTCCAAACTCTACCAATCTTGGGATAGTTGTCAGCGATCCCCAGCCTCCGTATTTATGAGTGCTCGACATCTGTCGGGTTAAGCGTCGTCATCACATTGTTGGCTGCAGGATGGCTTGCCCCCTGCTGCCGACTTCTTTCCTTCGTCCATTTGATCGCATGGTTTATCGGAGGATCATTTCCATATCTTCTCGGCTTGCTGACTGTACCATGTGTCAGGCCAGATTATATTCAACATCAATAGATCAATAGACTGTCTCGACTCTCCGTTGCTGTGACAACTGGAAAGCTTTTAGAGCAATTTGCTGACAATGGATCCATTTTGAGGAGATATTAATTTGCAGAGCTGGTCAGATAATCTCAAACCACCACTAGCTTCTGACCTTAGACCCGTGCCGCGGTTCAATGTACCGTGCGAGACGCGATTCGCGAATGTTTTTGTTGTGTTGTATTGGATGGATCGATAGTTTCGTCAGAGTTCCTCGGTCCAACGGCATTTGCTGGTGAGCTCATGTGCACCCTCGTGTCAAAATGCAAGGTTGAGGTCGTGGAGGCTTGAACCGTGCCGGAGCCGTTATCTGAGACAAATCTGGGGTAAAGCTAATGCCTGCATACGACATGACTGACATTCGTTCCATCATCACCACGCAAGCGCTTGATGCACTGCGCGCACCTTCAGAAACGACTCTGTTGTGCTAATGCAAGTCTGATGCGCATTGGGGGGCACAGGCGTCGTGAAGTAGCAAGGTTGCGACGTAGGTTAGTGACCTGAATTTGTGGAATGAAGGTTCTTGAGCAGGGAGGTATCTACAGATTCAGAAACGTGAAGTCGTTAGATTATCGCGATCTGAGCTACACCGAGGGTTTTATGTAAATGTAGCCACTCTGCCACACCCTGACACAAGACTCAGGCGATGTACCTATGTTAATGTTCAGCGATTTCATGTTTGTGAAGAGATGAACTTTCAGAGCAACGGGCCAGTCACGTGTCATTTAGATGATGTCAGCAAACTACCCCTCCAACTGACCCCACGATGATTTGCCTTGCTGCGATGATGTAGTTGAAGCTTGAGACTTTCAAGTTTATATATCACAGTTTTGAAAAGCGCACCTCAAGATGAAGCAAAGGTTCTCTTCTTTGGATGTCAAAGTAGGTCATATGCTTTAAAAGCTGCTTACCCCAACCTTTTCCTAACAGTCGAACAAAGATCATTGCACATGAGCTCCAGGAGCGTCTAGTGACTCTTCGACTCTCGAACGTATACGACCTTTCGTCCAAGATTCTCCTCCTAAAGTTCGCAAAACCCGACAACAAAAAGCAGCTTGTAATAGATACAGGGTTTCGTTGTCACTTGACAAAGTTCGCACGCACAACTGCTGCGACTCCTTCTGCCTTTGTTGCACGTCTTCGGAAGTTTCTCAAAACTAGACGGTTGACATCAGTTAGACAAGTGGGCACCGACCGAGTCCTCGAGTTTGAGTTTAGCGATGGCCAATACAGACTATTCTTGGAGTTCTTCGCCGTATGTTATTCCCCTCTCGTTCCGAACAAGACTTTAAGCCACTAACTTTTCTTTTCTAGAGCGGTAACATCATCCTGACAGATGCCGACTTGAAGATCCTTGCACTGGCAAGAACCGTCTCGGAAGGCGAAGGCCAAGAACCGCAGCGAGTCGGCCTACAGTACTCATTGGAGAACAGGCAGAACTATGGTGGAATACCTCCTTTGACCAAAGAAAGAGTGCAAAATGCCCTCAAGACTGCCGTGGAAAGAGCAGTTGCCGCTACAGCGTCTTCGAAGAAGCAAAAGGGCAAGCCAGGTGGTGACTTGAGAAAAAGTCTGGCCGTATCAATTACAGAACTGCCCCCAGTTCTTGTGGATCACTGGCTGCATACAAATGATTTCGATACCACTGTCAAGCCAGACGAAGTTCTGGCCAACGAAGATTTACTGAATGAGTTGGTTAAGTCACTCCAAGAAGCCCGGCAAATCGTGGAAGATCTCACCAGCTCAGAAACATGCACCGGCTACATATTTGCGAAGCGAAGGGAAAGACCTGAGCGCACAGAAGTTGACAATGATGAATCGAAGCCGAAGCGTGATAACCTCCTATACGAAGACTTTCACCCCTTCGTTCCCTACAAGCTGAATAAGGACCCCACAATTGAGGTTCTAGAGTTCAAAGGATATAATGAGACAGTCGACGAGTTCTTCTCCTCTTTGGAAGGCCAAAGGCTGGAGTCCCGACTGAGCGAACGAGAAGCAGCAGCGAAACGCAAATTGGAGGCCGCGAGGAATGAACAAAGCAAACGAATCGAAGGGCTTCAAGAGTCTCAGGCCCTCAATTTTCGCAAAGCGGCCGCTATCGAAGCCAATGTTGAACGCGTTCAGGAAGCCATGGACGCCGTCAATGGATTGCTTAACCAGGGAATGGATTGGGTGGACGTAGGGAAATTGGTTGAGCGCGAAAAGAAACGACACAATCCTGTTGCTGAGATCATTAAGCTCCCCCTGAACCTTGCCGAGAACACCATCACGCTTGAGCTGGCCGAAGAAGAATTCGAGCCGGAGGAAGAAGACCCTTATGAGACGGATGATGACAGCGCCCTAGGTGATGATGAAGGTTCGTCAGCACCGAAGGGGAAGCCGATCAACAAGGCCCTCAGCGTAGAAATCAACCTTGGCCTTAGCCCCTGGAGCAATGCTCGAGAGTATTTTGACCAGCGAAAGACGGCGGCCGTGAAGGAAGAAAAAACCCAGCAACAAGCCTCAAGAGCCCTGAAGAATGCGGAGCAAAAGATCACTGAGGATCTCAAGAAGGGACTGAAGCAGGAAAAAGCTCTGCTTCAGCCCATCCGCAAGCAAATGTGGTTCGAGAAGTTCATCTGGTTCATCTCATCCGACGGATATCTTGTGATCGGGGGAAAAGATGCACAACAAAATGAAATGATCTACAAGAAGTACCTTCGCAAAGGCGACATCTACTGCCATGCTGATCTGCATGGAGCATCAAGCATCATCATCAAGAACAACCCCAAAACCCCCGATGCACCCATTCCCCCAGCAACACTATCCCAGGCAGGATCACTCGCTGTATGCTCGTCAAATGCTTGGGATTCAAAGGCTGGAATGTCTGCTTGGTGGGTCAATGCTGATCAGGTTTCTAAATCGGCTCCAGTAGGAGAGTTCCTGCCAGCAGGAAGTTTCATGGTCCGGGGAAAAAAGAATTTTCTGCCTCCAGCCCAGCTTCTTCTTGGTCTTGGTGTCGCTTTCAAGATCAGTGAGGAGAGTAAGGCCAAACATGTCAAGCATCGCCTGCACGATGTCGACTCTGCCATCGGCGACGAAGTTTCAGCAACAGCGACGCCCCAGTCAGCAGAAAAGGCAGGCGATATGGACGATCTCGACGCAGAACAATCTGACGAGCTTTCCGATAATGAATCTGATGCCAGACAACAAGATGAGCAGACCCGTGACAACCCCCTTCAGGCTTTTGGCAAGGGCGAAGACCGCGATGACGAGGTCGAGGAGACTGAAGACGGTGTCTCCGAGCTCAAGATCTCGGACGGCGCAGCTGACGAGGCTTCTGGTGAAGAAGCAAATGAAGTAGAGAAAGATGAGATAGACGGAGAAGCAGTAGCGGAGGGCGAAGATGATGAATCGGCTCAACCAGACAAGGAGAACGCTGACAAGCCCGCCGATACAAGGCTGAAAACCAACAGTCCAGGCTCTTCGAAGAAAGGCCCCCCAAAGCGAGGTCAGAGAGGAAAAGCGAAGAAAATAGCTGCAAAATATAAGCATCAGGATGAAGATGACCGAGCCGCCGCTGAAGCCTTAATCGGAGCGACAATTGGACAAAAGAAGGCTGAAGCTGAGGCGAAAGCCAAGGTAGACCGCGAGGTTGAACTTGCTGCGGCCAAAGAGCGACGCCGTGCACAGCATCAACGACAGCAGAAGGAAACGGCTGAACACGAGGAGATTCGACGGGTCATGATGGAAGAAGGTGTTGAAATGCTTGACGAGGATGAAGCCAGTCAGATGACAGTGCTCGATTCTATCGTTGGCACGCCTCTTCCTGGTGATGAGATTCTTGAGATCATACCTGTCTGTGCTCCTTGGAACGCCCTCGGACGCTACAAGTACAAAGCGAAGTTACAGCCTGGTGCGACCAAGAAAGGCAAGGCAGTTAAGGAGGTACTCGATCGTTGGAAGGCAGCTTCTACCAAGAAGGGCGTTGTGGACGAAAACGCTCGTGATGTTGAGAGAATGTGGCCGCGTGAAGTCGAGCTTATCAAGGCGCTCAAGCCTGAAGAGACATTCAACGTTGTACCAGTTGGCAAAGTGAGAGTTATGATGGCGGGTGGTACTGGTGGAAATGCTAGCGGCGGAGGCAGTGGCAAGAAGGGTGCTGGTGGAAAGGGGAAGGGTGGAAGAGGAGGCAAAGGATCAAAGAGATCATAACCACTGAGTGATCTTTTTACACAGGTATAAAAAATAGATAGAAGAAACAAAACCAAAGTTGAAATACGTGCTGAGTGCTGCATATGACTATACGAAAATCGGAGGATGTATCATCCCTATCCAACGCGTTTCATTCATTGTTCTTTGACTCAGTCCCTGTCTTATGTCGTCCATATGTTCATAAATCATAAACCCGCTCATCGTACACTGTAGCTGACCTTATCAAATTTCCTCACGTCGTCAGGCATACGTGCAATGCATAATTCCCCACAGAACTCTCCCCATTCGCCGCTCGTAGCATCCCGAACAGCATCCTTCATGCCCCTGCCGTAGCGCTCACGGAAAGCTTGCTTCACGGCGCGCATGTGGTGCGGATCCCAGTGGTATCGGACAAGACGCGAAATAAGCAGCTCGCGGCGAAGGCTATCCTTACGAGACGCTGATGTGGCGTGGTGGATGAGGAGGGCATCGCGAACAGGGCGGTTGATGACACCGTTGAGGATATGGGCTAAAAGTTCGCCCTGGTCAACGTTAGCATGGGATAAATTATAGCTGCGCCGGAGGAAAATATAAGGCTTACCACCAGGTTTCCGCTCTTTTTGAGGGCATCCCGAGCAAAGTTAGAACGATACTGACGCTCATACTCCTGTAGGATGGCACGGAGATGAGAGTCGCTACGCAGGGCAATGATGTTGATCATAGCTGTCTCGCCACCCTTTTCAGACCTTATAGATCGGCGCAGGTCAGCAACGTCCTGGTCAACCAAGGCGTAGTCAATCGGTAACAGCCGGCCATAGTGATCGTATTCTTCCATGCGTCGTTCTTCGAGCACAAGGAGGACGGCTTTCTTAAACTTGTCTTCTTTGAGCTCTTCCTTCATGCATTTGGCTAGGCTGTTGTCATATTTCTTGTCTGTAAACGCATCCTTGATGTAACGTATTTCACTGTTGGTCCGGCCCATAAGAGACTCGATGAGAAGTTCTCGGCGAGTCTTGTCACCCTGATACCAGAAGTTGGCCCAGTAGGCCTCACTCTCCCACATACCAAGCGCAACGGAATAGCAAGCCTTCATCAAAAGCGGATCCTCGTCTTTGAGGCGAGCACGGATATGCTTGGCGATATTGACGCCCTTGCGCTCGGAGCCTGTTTTGACAAGCGCCTTGTAGTCGGCGCGTAACTTCATCACTTGGTCATGTGTCAAGCTTGGTAGGATTTCGATAAGTGGCTCAGTGTCAGGCCTATGGCTGCCCTTGAGGGCCTGGGCGAGCTGAGTGGTGATGTCTTCAGAGTCATGGAAGCGGGCACGTCGGCTGCGGCGCTTGCTATCACCCTCATTGTCAGATCCCAGTGGAGAGAGCGCCTCGAGAGCTCTGTTATCATCGCCTGGATGCTTCGAGGCGAGCAGAAGAGGAGAGGGCATGGGAGAGCAATCCTGATAAGTACCGTAGTACGACTCCAGCATAGGCGACGGAGGCGCATTCGCTAAGGATGCACCAGCTAACCCACCAGCAGCCAATCCACCGACAGTTAGTCCAGTGTTGATGGTGAGACCTGACATCCTCTCAGCTGGGGGCTGAGGGGACTTGTCTTTTCTGCTGCGGTGTTTATCCCTGGATTGTGATCTATGATCTCGAGATCGCGATCTGTGTCGGTGGTGCTTGTCAACGCTCAGAGTATCACGTCCCGGAGACTTATCCCTCCGACGGGACCGAGATCTGTCCCGCGACTTGTCGCGCTTTTTACTGTTCGAGTCGACAGTCAGGCGGTCTGAACTACCCCGGGGATCCGATGACCTATCCCTGCGGCGGTCGCGGTCATGGTCGCGGTCACGGTGTTTATCATCATCGCGGCTTCGAGGCTCAACGGTCAGAACGTTGGCGTTGGCGCCCGAACCATAGGTGTCATCATAGCGTGCGTCTTCTCTAGTCTTGCGTGAACCATACTGGCCAGCAGACGGGCTGGTGGGATCCTGATGAGAATAACCGTAAGAAGGCGGGTGTTGAGCGTAGTATTGGCCTTCGGAACTTGGGGGAGGGTTGTACGTAGTCATGGCCTGGCTCGCGGTCGAAGGGACACCCGTAGCCTTTCCATAAGCCAAATCTGATGAATCCTTGGGTCGCACAGGCATAGGTGGCTTTCCATAGGCTAGACCATCGTCATCCTTTTCCTTGTCGTTGCCTGAAGATCCAGTGAGCTTGCGCATGTATTTTTGTGGCAGGAAACTGAATTTGTCATCTTCGTCTTTGGCACGAGGCTCCGCGTTGTAAACGTATGGGTCTCTTTCTTTCCCACGGTGTCTGTCATCTGGGAATGCTCCCGGAGGATAGCTGTCAACCTTGTCGTGCGAGGAACGGTATGTCGAGTCTCTAGGCGGGGAAGCGGTTCGGTAAGTGGGAGGCTGAGAGTCGTAGCTGTACTGAGCCTGATTTCCAGGGAGCATAGAATAAATGCCACCCTCTTCAGGGTATGGAAGAGCGCCGCTTGCTTGCGGTGCGCCCGGGCGACTATAGCGATCATTGAGATCATCCTCTGGGTAGATGTAGCTTGGTTCGCGATTATCGCTGTAAGAGGGGCGCTCAGGTGCGACGTCACTCTTTGAACGGCGATCGCGAGAGCGCGATCGAGAACGGTCCTTTCGGGACCGGTCGTCAGGTTTGAGAGACATGGTCTCAGATTTTCTTGTGTTCTGTTGCTGTTTTGTAGAGGCCAAGAGCTCAGCTGTTGAAATGGAAGCGGAGCCTTTTTTTCTTCTTTTGCAGAGAGGGGTCTCGTATCGTCGAAGAGAGGACCAACTGCGGGAGATGCTCCAACAGAGAAAACAGACAAGCTGCGGAAAATCGAGGATGAGAGGAGGTGATTATTAAAGAGAAGAAGAAGGTTGAAGAATGAAGCCCAATTGAGCAGTAAACTACAGTCCTATCCGAACATTTTATTAATGGTCACACGCCGCCCATAGCGGGCGGACCGAGAGAATGGAGGGGCTGAATGAGACCTGGCCTGCAGCGGCCCAAGCTTAGAGCTCTTGGAACCTTCTCTCTGTGGAGGGGGAGGTCGTCATAGGGCCAAAAAGGCAGGGTTGTCCAGGGAAGCGAGAGAAATGTCCCGCAGGGCAGACCAGTCAAAGAGCTCTTGAGGGTCTCGAAGAGAAAAATCGGGGGACCCCGAGCGCTAAGAGCGTTCACCGGGCCGCTTGCTAGGGTTTGGTGGTGGCTGTTGCAGAGGCTGAGAACAACATATGCGGGGCCGATGCGGGTGAGACTGAGGTCGAATCATGATGGGACTCGACGAAATGCTGTATGCACATAGTTGTATTGATTACCTATTACCTAGTAAGTCGACCATTGCGAGACAGGGTACAGGGAGCTTGGATGGTAAGGCGAGTGTTATTCGCAACCAGATATATTTTCGACATATGATTAGGTGTTGAGCAGACAGTCGTCTATCATCCAGGGCAGGCAATCATTATGAAGGTTACCTAATGTATTGTGCCAACATGCTAAAGACAATGGAAGATCCCTGCCAAATATCTAAATGTACACAGTTTAGACAGGTAATTTGCCTGGCAACTGGAGGACATTGAAATCTATTCTTGGGGTACTCTTTCGCCGCGTTGAAAGACATACAACGCTTCATCCTTGCCAGGAAAAGAGGGCAGCGCTATCTTTACCACCATGGTCCAATCCTTATGCTCCCTCCCCATAAACTCATCCATGGTAATCCCCTTAAACCCCGTGTAGCCGTTTCGATTTTGCGTTCCCACAACTGCGATAGTATCGCCCTCAAAGGCAGCCACCAGATTCCGCGTAAATCCCCCCTCAGTGCCGCCGCCAACGCCGCCGCCAACGACGGGATACACAAGCAAGAGAACCATGTCCTTCCCACTTGCGTTCTTGCGTAGCCACTTGACGCCGTCCGATATGACAGTGTCGTTGACCCAGTTGACTCGCCATTCGCTCTGCATGTTATCCACCGCGTGTACCGTAAGGCCGTAACGGCGGAGCATGAATGCCCAGTATCCATTTCCTGACCCTATATCCGCAATTGCGCGCCCGTCAGCCAGAATTTTCAGAATGGCCAAGCTCTCATGAGTTGGCGTCGCGCAGCCAAAGTGGTGCATGAAGATTGGGAGGACATGATGAGATGTTGGTACACGCTCTGATGCGAGGCAAGGACCACACCACTGAAGAGAGTGACATGACCACATCCAGAAATCGAGATATGGGTTTGTGCTGGGCGGTTTCTTGCTTTTAGGCACGGTAAGTTTGGTTACAAGCCCAGGGTGCAAATATCGCTTCCTTTCCAGGTTGGCTGCCACTTCACGCCTGATCGAATCCTTCTTCGCATTTGTTCCTAGATTTTTGAGAAACGCAATAGTGGCGGTTGACGGCCTGAAGATGGAGACATAGGCTTCAACGTCAGCCTGAGGGGGCGGATCCCTCTATATCGATGTTAGCCTCCCTTACTCATACTCCTTGAGAACTGTCCACAAACGAATTCTTACAGGTGAACCATCTTCATTACGGTACCACGCGTGCAGTCCGTTGGCGCCGCCGAGGTTGACAACAGATTGCACTTGGGCGAGTTTAACGCTCGCTATGGCATGGTATGTGTAAGGATCCGGGTCAGGGAGTTCAAGTAATACTCGACTGGCGTTGTAGAGGTCATTCTTTAGCAGATAATCCAACGCTTCCTTCTGGCGGTTGACATCATCAATGAGGTTGTTTGGATTGAATACTGGACTTCCAACGCAGTAGATAAATTTTGATCGAGACATTTTGGAAGTGACCTGCAAGCCCAGGTCCTCGGAGCGGCCCTGGAATTATCAGAAAGATATTGGATTGAATGATGACGTCGGGTTGTACGGATACTGTGTACCGTAGTAGAGCTCCCTCTGCAAAAGTGGACGCACAAAATAGTACCCTACTTACCCTGGCTAGCCTGGCACACGACTGCAGAACGGTAGGCTGTCATTGATTGAGCAACACGAGCCAATTTAGATAGCCATAGTAGTGAATCTGCCATGCTATATTATCCCTTTTATAAGTCTGGCTAACCTCTTATACCACGGCATCGTTGCTCGGGCCTCTTGAAATGGAGCAGTGCTTTGCCTATTGGACTTGGTACTCTGCATTCTGATGTATCATTTATGAGCGGCCCATTCATTTGTCATAATGCGATGCCCATCATATTGTAGATGTGGTGTTGTTGGTTGGGATAGGTTGGTTTGCCTACCGACCTTCTCTACCTCTAGTACCTAGCTAGGTAGTTAGGTAGGCATGGTACATAAGAACGTTGTGAGGGTAGGCTACTTCAAGAAAAAACTAAAAACTAAAGATCCATTACCAAGCCATGTTCTTTGTTTGTGAAGTAACAAGTTTGCTCAGATGCGTATGCTCGCTTAATCTCCTTGTTAGTGACGGCTAGAACTTCGGCTTAGAGCCAAATGACAGAGTTCTGGACTAAAAGCTGTCTGACTGGACCAGTCTCTCGCTTTATTACCATCTGCCACCCGGCTTCTTGGCACGATCTCTGCCAGGCCCTCCCTGTTTTATTAGTGCAATACACAGATCGATGTAGGTGTGGAGAACAAGAAAAGAACCAACACTCCCGCCGCCTGCCACTCACTTGCCGCTCCACTAGCTGAATGTAAGTCAACCTTAGTACCTACCTACTACCTTTATCTTTATCCGTCGTTGGCGCTTCGTAAGGTCTCCCTCCTCCATCCGCAGTTCTGCACTTGATTTCGTCTCGAATCTGCTCTCGCGCATCATCTTGATGTGGTATTGACGGCAAGATCAGTATCTGTTTAGACCGTCGTACTCAACCCAGGACAAAGAAACCTGTCACACTGATCTTCTTGTTCGATCTGCCATAATCAACCCTGGACCAACCTTGGATCGTCATCGGATCACGTCTACAGCTTCGACCGCGTTCCCAATTAGTTCCCTCTTGGCAAAACTCAGAGACATCGACGTAAAACCCTTCTAGAATTAAACGCATCTACGTTTCATATATACTTGAAAGCTGTGCTCTCGCCGCCGCGTCAACATTATAGAAAACCGGCTACTCTCTGATTATATCCGTCTTCCTTTTGGCCCTTACTTTCTCAAGTGTGATGGACCAAGAACCAAATAGCAAGATCCAGGCATTTCCGCCTTCTACCCGGGGAGACGCTGCAAAACATGATACGAAGCAAACCGAACTGCCACAAAGAAGTACTCCAGTTCCATCGGTAACCGGTGGGGATGAACAAAATTCTCATGGTAACAGCATCGGTCTCCCTGCACACACTAGCAGACCCTTCGATGTATTCAAGGATGTTTATGGAGTTGATCGCACACCTGCTTCCCCGGGCTCAGACTCAGCTAGCCAACATCGACCTATAACGTCACCCCTTACTCACCCAAATGGTGTCTCTATGTTCCCAGATTTATCGATTACAGAGCAGGAAGCCATATCGCGACAAGCTGTTGCTCAGGCAGAAGACAATATTGTCGCTGACAGCGACGAGTACAGTTCCATAGGCGATGCTGGATCCGATGCTGGATACGGAAGCGATAACATGAGCACTGCAAGTACTTCCATTGGGTCATCTGTTCGGGACTACATGTTTGAGAATGGTCGCCGCTACCACAGCTTCCGGGCTGGAGCCTACAACTTCCCCAACGATGATATAGAGCAAGAGAGAGAGGACATGAAACATGCCATGGTGAAGCTACTCTCTGGCCAGAAACTACATTTTGCACCCCTAGACGACAATCCCCAGAACGTGCTTGATATTGGGACTGGCACGGGCATATGGGCAATCGAGAGTATGATCAACTTACGTTCCAGTTACGTTCTGACAGCTAACAGTGGGACAGTGGGAGAGCAATATCCTAGTGCTAATGTTCTTGGTATCGACCTATCACCCATCCAACCAACTTGGTTGCCGCCCAATGTTCACTTCATGGTTGACGATGTGGAATCTCCTTGGCTTCATTCTCAGGACCACTTTGACTACATCCACTCTCGACACACAGTCCAGGGAATCAAAGACTGGCCTCAACTGTTTAGCAACGCCCTCCAGTAAGTATCGAACCCCCCAACCCTATGCCTGATTTATACTTACTGAATGTCAGGCATATCAAGCCTGGAGGTTGGATGGAACTCCAGGAAATTCACCATTACCCCCACAACGCACGAACAGGCGAAGCTGTCCCGCCGCACGCGCATCCAGTTGCACAATATTGGACATACATCAATGAGGGACTAGCCGTCCTTGGAGTAGATTTTCCTGCTGCAGCAGGAGGCAAATTGGCCGCCAAAATGCAAGCGGCTGGCTTCGTCAATGTCACAGAGCGCATATTTCATGTCCCTCTTGGCACTTGGCCCAAAAATCAAGTGCTAAAGACAGTTGGTCTGTACTGGCGCACTATATTGACAGATGGGCTGCAAGCAATTGCACTAGGTCCGATGTCCAGGGGAATGGGCTGGAGCCGCGAGGAGATTGAAGTGTTTCTTGTTGATGTGCGGAGGGCATATAGCGACAACACAGCCCTTTTGTACATGCCGATGCATATCGTCTACGGGCAGAGGCCATACTAAACCGCCAAAGATATGGTAATAAACAGCTACATCAAAGGCGTCGACAGCTTCAACTTGTCCCACAATCAAGGAAGCACATCAAGGATTAGCACTGCCGTCGTATCGTGGGACCGCTAAATATGCATGGTGGAATGGAGGCGGAGCTATGTCATCTTACCCGACACGAACGGCCCATGATCTTGGCTGAGTCCAGACAAGCCTCCCCGGGAAAAGGGAGCTAGGCATTTTTCCTTTTTCACTGGTAGCCGCCTGATCAGTGATCGATTAATCACCTTATGCCTACCAAATGCACACCATCAATTGTGCAACGACCTAACCCGGGGGCCAAAAGGTTGAACAGCCACACTGACTGCAGTTTGCTGAGATGGTGCACAAAAGTCTTAATGAACCGCGAAATACACGTGACTTGTTTCTTTTCGTCAAGGTTCTGATTCCCTCAGTCAGCTGCAATATGCTGTTACTGCGCACAATAATTCTGCATAACACATATATTGCACCCTATGGCGATCCGGTGGCTTCAGATGCGGACATCCAAATAGAGAGAGAACTCAACGGCGAAAAAGCTTCGCAAATGAGCCTCTGGCCTTTTCGATAGAGGATAACGGCACAGAGATTTCCTTTATGCAGCCAAGCTTCGAGCCACTGACACCACTACAGCACCTTAGCTTCCGGGCTAGTAGTCAGTGGAGAGCTACTACAGAACAGGGAATGGCTGACTTCGAGTCTACCTAACCAAACCTGTCTTATTGTGACTACAACCCTAGTTATGTATGTACTGTACAGCTGTCAGGCAGGTCTCAACTCAACTTTCAGGGATCAAAGTCGCGGCTTGCAGGACACACACGCCAATCAAGATGAATTTGGAACCGACGCGGAATTCAGGCTTAACGCACTCTCGCCACCTGTTCCACTGGCGCTATGAAGAATGAGGGTTGTGCGTATGTATGTGCACTTTGTTCATGCCGCCCATGTCTTAAGCAGCAGCTCAAGTATCCGCGTACCCGCATTGGTCTTCATCGTAGTCTGAGGCCTAAGTCGATCGGGGGCTTTGATAAACATTGAGAATCTATAAATCACGCATCCCCAGATCGCTTTGCAACGTAACGTAAAGAGGAAGCACGACTGCATTCACTTGTTCAACATGAGTGAACAACACAACCCTCCATGTTCACAAAGCTCATCAAGCCTGGACACATCTCTCATGATACAGCTTGCCAGAAAGATTACCGAAGAGACAGAAAAGCTTGATAAACACTTCAAGAGCAACGGTCTTCCGGATCTGGGTTTCGATGTTAATGCCCCTGGAGATCTCCCTAAGTTGCCAGATGATATACAGAGAAGTCGTCTGGAGATTTCTTCTGCCACAAAACAACTGGAGCTTCTTGTTAGGGGGCCCAGAGAGACTGTTCGATGGGGAATATGGACTGTAAGCTTGTCGCCCCTGAACTGGCTTCAACACTGACATGAAAAGTATCTGGACACCTTGAGTCTCCAAATTCTCAACAGCTATGGAATTCGTGAGCTCGCAATTTCTGACATTATACGCATTTCTGACCTTTCATAGCCAATCTAGTACCCCTGGAAGAACCAATTGCCTTGGCAGAGCTCGAAAGCAAAACTACACTGGACCGCATAAATCTGGCCCGTGCCCTCCGTCATGCTATAACGAATAAGATTTTCCAAGAGCCGATGCCTGGATTTATAGCACACACTGCCGCCTCAAAGATCCTCGCCCAGGATGTCAATCTCCAAGCTTGGGTAGGCTTGAATGGAGAGGATTTCTTGCCAGCTGGAGCTCACACCCTCGAAGCTCTCCGCGCTGACCCAGAAGCAACCTCGCTCACAAGGACTGGCTTTAACCATGCATGGGGAACAGTGGATAAAGAGCCAATGTTTGCAACATTCGGCAAGGATCCTCCTCGAGGAAAGCGATTCGCTATAGCCATGGCAAGCTTAACAGGTGGTGAAGGTTACGAGGTTCGCTACCTTGTTGACAGCTACGACTTTTCTGAAGTGAATGCCAACCAAGGCACATTGGTCGACGTCGGCGGCAGTCATGGTTTCGTGTGTGTCGACCTGGCCCAAAAATGGGACAAGATGAAGTTTGTGGTACAGGATTTACCGAAGACAATCGACAGCGCACCTGAACCGATATCCTCAGACGAAGGTGTGGCTCAACGTATATCCCTTCAGGCCCATGACTTTTTTACTGAACAACCTGTCAAGGATGCTGATGGTGAGATTAATATGCTTCATCCTT
Organism: Fusarium austroafricanum; assembly: GCA_012932025.1. Classification (NCBI taxonomy): domain Eukaryota; kingdom Fungi; phylum Ascomycota; class Sordariomycetes; order Hypocreales; family Nectriaceae; genus Fusarium; species Fusarium austroafricanum. Next base: position 34,115 of record JAADJG010000240.1, read on the forward strand.
GGGGCATCTACTGACAAGAACTAAGTGTATTACTTCCGTTGGATACTGCATAACTACTCTACTCCCTATGCTGTCAAGATTCTCAAGAACCTAGTCCCAGCTCTCAAGCCTGGTGCTCGTGTTATCATTAACGATCATTGCCTCCGCGAACCTGGGACCGAAAACCACTGGGATGAGAAGATCATGAGGAGTATGGACCTATTGATGCTGACCTTATTGAACGCCCAGGAGCGAACAGAGAAGGAGTTTGAAGAGCTTTTTAAGGCTGCTGACAAGCGTTTCGTCTTCAAGGCAAGTGACTGATATAGTCCCATCATTGACATATTTGTATACTGATGAATTTTCACAAAGGGTGTGATGAGGCCTGAGGGATGCAGGATGAGTATTATCGAGGCAGTTTGGCAGCCTTGAACGGGAAACGCTGGCTGTCGAACATGGAAGAGCTTACTCAATGAGAACTTGGATCAACACCATGACAGGGAAGAAGAGATAGTAATTAACTATGACAGTCCCAAAAACGCGATGGTTGCGATGGCCACATGCTTTATCCTGTTGCGTTGTGGTCTTGATGTTGAGCGATTGACTTTGAAGTTATTCTAAATGGGCAACTGTCGATTATATTCCTGAACCTTGAAATGTTGGTTCGTTGGATGCAGCCAGTGGCTTTTCCCTTCGTGAATTCAAGTCACAGCACCATAAGCATTTCATTGTTTATTAGTCGATCAGTGAGATTTGTATAAATCTAATTCCGGGCGCCACCACGCTCTAGTTTATCATGACAAACAATCAATAATTGCCTTGTTTCTTTTGGTCAAGTTCCAAAGCCCTTTTCTCGTTTGTATGTTTCTCACCCACGAATCGTCCGTCTGGTACACGTTATAGCTCCCCTCGGCTCACCATATATAGAATTAACCGTTTGCGTTCTTCAGCTATCAATCGTGCATTATCGATTAATTCTCCTCGGCTCCAAATCCACCTCGGGTGGCAATCTCCATAGCCAGCTCGGAGACTGTCTTGTCGCTTAGGACCTCAAAGACTGAGACCTCGACACCGCAGTTGGTGACAACCCAGTTTCGCACTCCAACGGCAACCAAAGAGTCAACACCGTAGACATTTGGGGGCTTCTCAGTATCGATTTCTTCAGGGAGCATGTTCATTGCCTTAGCAAGCATGCGTGAGAGACCTGTGGTGACGATCTTAGCCGCTGCACCTGCGCTAGAACAACATGAAAGAAGGGACTTCAAGTCAAATTCAGCGGAGCTATCGACAACTGCCAGGTCAGGGAGTGGCATATCAACCAAGTTGAGGTAGGTATAAAGAGCAGTTCGAGACCAGTACGGATCAGCTGGCTGGTTCTGTCGAATTAGTCCACCAGAACCGATGCCCATGATGACACGCCCAGGCATGGGAGTTTTGGGTGCTATTTCACCAGTAATGGCGTGCGTGATCATGGTAAGGAAGTCTTGATGTCGAATACCGTAGAATCCACTAGCTCGCAAAATATCAAGGATCTCTTCATCGTCGGCGAGCATTCCTGCACCAAGAACAGGCCCAAGATCTATTGAAACAGCACGTTTTCCTGTCAAGCGGAGTTTGAGTGCGAGGGCATCTTCAAAACAGTTCCCAGCGGCGTAGTTGGCCTGACCACGGTTGCCAATGACTCCTGCAGAACTGGCAAGGAAGATGAAGAAAGGGTCTTCCGAGTCTGCGATTGTCGAAATCACCTGAACAAGATTATCCGAACCAATGGTCTTTGGCTTGATTGCCTCAGTCCAGTCAGCGTATGTCATGTTCGCGAATATGGAATCCTTGATAGCGGCGGCACATTGAAAAACTCCTATGACGGGGGGCATTTCTTGGCACACCTGCTCCTTGATAACTTTGGTGAGCGCCTCTTCATCGCAGAGATCAACCTTGTAGACCCGAACATCTATACCCTTATCCTTGAGGTCTTTGACAAAACGATGGGACACCTCGGATGAAGCACCGGATCGTGAAAGGAAAGCAATATGTCGAGCACCATTTTTAACCAACAATTCGCAGATACTGCGACCGAGACCGCCCAAGCCTCCTGCAAGGAGGTAAGTGTCGATACTGGACAAAGCTTGATGCAGTGACTTGACTTTCTTCTTGGTAGTAATCTCTACTTGAGGTTTTGCACTGGGAGCTCCAGTAACGAAAACAAACCCAAAGAATGGGCTCTTCTCGACGAGCTTCAATGCCTGCTTGATCTTGGGGAGCTCGATGTTGATGACAAACTCAGAAAATAGTTCGTCATCATTCAGGTCGACTGAATTGTCTCTCCGGTCATCGGTGATTTCTTCAACTAGCTGCGCCACGTAGTCTGCCTCATACTTCATCAGGGCTGCTAAGTCAAAATTGATGAGCGAAACATTGGGGGACGAAACTTGAACAGTCGGTGGGCTTGCCGATTTGTTGGCATACTGTATGACGGTACCGCCTGTAAGAAGTTAGGGACCATGCGATGGCCGAGGAGAAAAAGAGCTTACCTGGGCGAACACACTTAAAGTTGGCTTCGACATGTCTCTGAGTTGGGTTATAAACAAGATCAACCCCATGCCCCAAGCGATTGCAAATGACTCTGGCAAAGTTGTCCGAGTCAGCATTGATGATGTTGGCCTTCTTTACACTGATCTTTTCCAGAAACTCGCGTTGTTTGCTAGAATCTGGCTCCATTACGGTTACAAACACCTCAGCAGAGAGTGCAAAAGCCATCATAACAGCGGCCATGCCAATCGAGCTTGCTCCAGCATGAATGAGTACTGACTTCCCACGGCCAAGCCTTCCAGCTTTTTCGAAACAATGATAAGCGCTGATGCAGTGGCTGAAGGAGAGGGGGATGTTCCATTTTGAGACGAAGCGACTGTCTATGTTAACATTGCTCTGGATAGAACCACCAGTCACGAGGCCGCTGACACGGTCACCAGTCATGAAACCAGAGACGTTGCGCCCGATTCGACCGACACGGCCACGGATTTCAGATCCAATCTCAGAGTCCAGACTTCTGCCCATGGCAGTCTCCAGATCGACAAAACTGAGAGGCGCACTTTCGAATATGATTTCAATTTGGCCAGGCTGAGGAGCGAATTGAGTTCCAGAAGCAAACACTAAACTGTCATCTTTCAAACCGGGTTGGCAGATATGAAGCTTCAGATGGCGGGGGTAGGTGTGAAAAGACACTTGAGTAGTCTCATCGGAGATGCCGTTCTCAACGATATCGTTGAGCGGTGCAATGGGAACAAGGCGAGGGACGAAGACCACGCCGTTCTTCTCAGCATATTCCAACTCACGAGGAATAGAACCAAGGTTTGATGCGAACGTGTGTAAGAAGATCTTGTTGACACTCTGGACAACCGACGGGGAATTCAAGGGTGTACTTAGATTCAAGTCAAAAGTCGCAAATGTCTTTAGAGGATCCTCTGACATCAGGGCGCGTGCAAGGGCGATGATGGGAGCTCCTTTGGGGTTCATTGGATCCATATTGGCGCTCCGAGAGATCCAGAGAATCCCCTTCGCGAGTTGGTAAAGAACATGGAAAGCGCTGAATTCTGCCTCCGTCCAGTGGTAGACTGATGCACCCTCCTTGGGTCCTGTTGAGAAGTCAAGAAGAGAGATCATGATCTTGCCTTTCAGTCTGCCCGGGTCTTTCAGCACTTCCTTGAGCTGCATAGTACGGATTTGTAATACGGGATAGCGTTCTACGATGAGCTTTCCTGCAAATGATCGTGTTTCTTGAGGAGGATTATCGGGAAGAAGTATGATGACACCGGGCAAGGAAATCCAATCTTTGGCTGGGTCCTTATGATGGACTCGAAACTTGATTTCCACACTGCTACCACCATCACCGTCATAGCTGTGTGAAAGGATTTCATCACCATTGGGGTTAAACTTGCCATCTGGAAAGCTCTCCATGAGGTAGCCAGGCCGTTTTAAGTGAGTAATAAGCTCGGTGATATCGACACCATTTTGGACGCAGACAAGAATCAAGTCATAGTCAGGCAGAGGCTCCGAACCGTCTATACGTCTTTCCTCAAAGAATGACCCAATACTGGTTCCCCCAACCATGGATGGGATGTCGAAGGGTTTGTCATTGGGGTCTGCCCGAGCCAAACTGTACCGTGAGAACCAAGGGGCTTGGCCATTTTGGTCTTTGAGATGAGGCAATGCGCCGAGGACCTTCAGCGTAGTACGGCAAGTACCGCCAACTTGAAGAATGGAGAGCCCTGGCAACTTGTGAGCAAGCTTCTTGACAAACTCCTCAAGACTTGCTGCTCTTGAACAAGTGATGTCTTCCACCCACGAGATTTGAGTGCATAGTGTACGGTTGTTTGGGAGAAATCCGGCTTCATCTTGAGATGACTTGGAGATGCCAGTAAAGTGAAGACCGCTGATAACAACCGAAGGATGTTCCCAACCTGACTGGGCCATGACAATATCAGCACTCGCATCGCGAATTCCGGCCCGGCTAGCAGTAGAGTACCCATCAAACTCCTTGGTGACCTCGCGAGAAATGTTTGCTGAGACAAAAATGCTCTTGATGAAAGTTGGGACCATGGGCTCATTGTCGATGGCGAAAGGCGTCTGAAACATAGAATCGAGAGTTGCAGGATGAATAAGATGGTCATACTCGAATTTTGCAGGCATCTTAGATCGAGTGTCAGGAATGCGTATCTTGGTAATGCACGCGCGACTACCCTTGAAGATCTGGGTGATGTTCTGGAAGCTAGAACCATAGTTCATGCCAACAATGTCAAGGAGCTCATACAGTTGCCTGGGAACGATAGGCTCCATGCAGGTTGTTTTGAGTGACTCGAACCTCTTGCGGTGTTGCTGAAAGGCGGCCTTCCATTGTCCACGCTTGTGTCGTACCTGGATACGACCGGTAGCATTACGTTCCCATGGAGAGTCCAATTGTTTTGAGTAGATGCAGAAGTCAAAGCCAGGGCCTTGTGCATTAGCATCAGGGGTAGAGGAAATGATCTTAAAGTTCATAGCCATTTCCAGTCCATGTGCTGTACTTGGGACGATCATAGCCTTCTCGATCCGCATGTTGGTGATTTCGTATCCCAGAATGTCCCCTTTGCTTTTGGTCACCTGGGAGATGCCTTGAATGGCCATAGTGATCATGCCGGCGGCAGGGTAGATAGTCGTCTTTTGCACTTGATGGTCCTGTATCCAAGGGTTCTCGCAAATGCGAAGGAAACCGCGCCAACGAGGTTCGAAGGGTACAGCATCGGCAGTCGGAGCGCCAATGAGATCCTGTCGAGGAAACTCCCTGAATCGGCTTGCTTCACCCAGGTGAGACTCGTGCCAATAAGATCTGGTGTGATTCCACGGGTAAGGGGGAAGATCGGCGAGAGACTTCAGAGGCATCTGGTATGACCCTCGAGTAACAACCTTGTCCATGCTGAGTTTGCATCCACGCTCCCAGAGCTCTCCAACGGTACCCAAGAGCGATATTGCGCCATGAAGCTTTCGATCAAGAACAGCGCGGTAGGCTGGTGGGGTTGGTGATCCAAAGAAGCTGATGATGTCGAGAACAGGTGATCGTAGTGTTGTGCTAGGGCTTAGCTCAATTATAACATCGGGAAGCTTTTCAGACGGAAGCTGAAGCATAGAACTGATAGCAGACATGAACATAACGGGGGATATCAGATTAGTCGCCCAGTACTTCTTGTCCAAGTTGCGCCCATCGATTGGTTTTCCAGTGAGGGAAGAGAACATGGTCACCGACTGCCGGTGCTCACGCGGGTGAAGCAACTCTAAAGAAGACCTGTACTCTTTCTTAACTATGAGCATGTCTGATGAATGATAGGCTACTTCGACGGGAAGAATGCGACAAAAGATTTCTTTGGCAGAAAGTTCCTTGAAAGCACCCTCGATATTTTCCTTCCTACCTGAAAGCGTCACAGACCGGGGACTGTTGATACAAGCAACCTCGCAGGGGTATGCATTACTATCGTAGCTATTCTCGATATCAAGGATGGAGACACCAACCACCATCATGGAGCCTTGAGTGCGAGTTGTTTTGAGAGCAGCGGCTGAAGCGACAACTCCGCGATAATAAGCAACTTCCCAGGCTTGTTCTTTCGTGAGGGCTCCCGATGCGTATGCCGCCGCTATCTCCCCAGAGGAGTGCCCAATGACATAATTGGGAGTGATATGAAACGAATCCATCAGATCTACCAGGGCGATCTGAATAGCGGTAGTGGCAGGTTGTGCAATTCTCGAGTCAGATATGCGAGTCTCGGTCTGGTCTTTTAGAATTTCCTCAACAAGATCAAACCCACTCCTGAGATTATTCTTCATGTAGCAAGAAGCGGCTTCTAGAGAGTCACGGAAAGCTTCAAAAGGTAGAAGGTCTTTTCCCATTTGCGCAAATTGGGCGCCCTGGCCGCAAAAAAGAAAGCATACATTCGGCGTCCTGTTCTTGGATGTTCTTTTGAATTGAGTATCGCCAATCTTCTCAAGTTTGCCTATGAGATCTTCTCGAGACTTAGAAACTACTGCATGCTTCCACTCAAGGTTGGAGCGGCGACAGCCAAGTGTGTAGGCGTAGTCTTGAAGGAATCCTGTGTCGTTTTCTGTTTGTGACTTCAGGTAAGGGATGTGAGACTCCATGACACGCCGAACGCCCGACTTCTCGTGCGATGAGAAAACAAACAGCTGCGGCTCGAAACCTCTCTTGCAATGAGGTGTCGTCTGGGCGGCTGTCATGGTCTCAAAAGAGCGGTGGTTTCCCTTGATTCCACGAGCCGACATATAGCGAGGAGCTTCATCCATTATGACATGAGCATTCGTGCCTCCAAAGCCGAAGCAGTTGACACTGACACGACGCAAGCCAGAAAGAGGCCAGTCAAGCATCTCGGTTGGCACCTATGAGTGGTGGTCAGTGATTGGTGAGTAAAGTAGTGGGCATTTACAGACCTTGACTTTCCATTTCTTGAAGTCAATATCAGGATTGGCTTGTTCGAAGTTGATGTTGGGTGGGATTTTGGCGTGTTCAAGAGCAAGAACTCCTTTAATGAGACCAGCTATACCGGCAGCGCCTTCGAGATGGCCGATATTAGGTTTGATCGAACCGACGACAATAGGGTTGTCGATATCCCTGACAGTGCCGAGGGATTCAGAAATGGCCTTCAGCTCACGCCAATCTCCAGCTTTAGTTCCCGTGCCGTGGCATTCAACATAGGCAGTCTGGTTGAAGTCTAGACCAGCAGACTCGTAAACAGAGTTAATATTGGCGACTTGGGCTTCCTTACTGGGAAGGGTAATGCCTTTGAGCGTCAGCAACGTCAGAGCAGACAACACAGGAATCTACTCACCTGTGGTGTGACCATCTTGGTTGACCTTAGTCGCTCGAATAACTGCACGAATGGTATCATTATCGTGAATAGCATCTGATAGACGCTTCAAAATAACAACTCCAATGCCTTCGCCTCTCCCGTAACCGTTGGCTCTGGAGTCGAAAGTGAAACATTTCCCATCGGGACTTAGGAAATTGAGAGCTGTCATTGGCATCATGGTGTTGGGTGTAAGAATCATGCCTGTACCAGCGGCAATAGCCTACAGGTTTGTCAGCAGGTATTCACTGAACACACAATGGAAGGGAAGATAAGCACTTACAAGCGACGTTTCTTTTGCCCGAAGGCTCTGTGCAGCAAGATGAACCGACACAAGGCTGCCGCTGCAGCCTGTATCAATAGTCATGCTAGGACCGTGCAAGTTGAAGAAGTACGAGATTCGATTTGCCATGATGGCGATACCGTTTCCAGTGGCAGCATACTGGGGCTGCCAATCAGGATCTCGGAGGCAGACCTGTTCATAGTCTGTCTGATATCAGCAGGTTCTTACACAGGAGAATTCATTCGGGTTCTCGCACCTTTCACAAAGGACCCAACGTAGACGGCAGCGTCGCTACCATCGATATCTTCTTTGCGTATTCCAGCTGAGGTTTTGTCGTCAGCCTCGATCAGGTCAGACGCCTTGGGTCGGAAGATTTACCATTTTCTAGTGCTTCGTATGAAGCTTCAAGGAGAATCCTCTGCTGTGGATCTATAGCTTTGGCGTCTTCCGCCGGAACAGAGAAGAACTGCAAGAAGGAGCAACATTAGCCAAGTCACTCCGACAACTTTGTGGCACTACCCAAGCACCTAGGGAGGTAGGTAGATGCCTAAGTAGGTAAAGCGAAACTTACGGAAGCATCGAAAGAAGCAAAGTCTCCCTTGATGAAATGTGCTCCACGGAAAGAAATCTATTAGTCACACGATTTAGCCTTGTCATATGGAGCCGAGATGATAATGTTGTTGGCTTACACTTCCCTGGCGATCGCCACCAGGGTGATAATAGCCATCTATGTTGAGACGTTCTTTCGGGAACTCAGACCACTGAGATTCGCCGCGCTCCAAGATCTCCCACAGCTTCTCTGGAGAAGTGGCCTCACCAGGGAACCGCAGGCCGATGCCCACGACGGCGATGTCGTCCTCCATGACGTTCAAAACACACCCAAGATGGATCAAACTCTCTCAAATATTCCTTTCCTTTATGCCTGCGTTATCCAGAAGAAATATTGTTGGAAAATAAGAGTAAGGGGGTGTCAGATAGCAAGAGTGGGTGGTGTTGAGGATGAAAGGGAGAGAGACGAGCAGCCAGTTCGGGAGATGATGAGCCACTGCCTCAAGAACTGCTAATAGGTAATCAGTGAAATCAGTGAGAAGCTGGCAGTACCAACCGAATGCCAAGAACTGGCAAGGCGTTGGCAGCTGGTGAGAGAAGTCACGGTAGGCAGTGGCACTGGCACTGACGGACAGATTCTGGGCCTTGGCGAGATTCCGGTTGTATAATTGTTGAAATAAGCAAAAAAGGGGAATTACAAAATGCCCAAGTCAAAGGGCTCGGTATAATTAACAGTTGCAAACAGGTTGCTCATCCTTGTGTTCGTTGTTGGGATGAGAGAAAGGCGGCGGGAGGTCATATTTGACCACTCCCAGCTTCAAACACTCCCATAATAGCAACCGTACAGACACCTTGATGAACCAATGGGATAATTTCTACAAGTCAGTAGGGCCGATGCCGTCATTGATGCTCTACGCCCCATGGCATTATCAATAGCTGCACGCACATGCCAGAGTCGGTGCGATCTTTTTGAGGCGCAGAGCCAGGTACCTAGATAGTCGGAGGCCAGAAAGAAATATGAAAGGTACATTCAATTGATCGATCTATTAGAGTGATTCTGGCCGCAAGGTCGGTACCTACCTAGGTAAGGACCTTTGACCAAGCGGCACTCCTCTCTGCCGAGTTTGGTATCTGGCGCAAAGAGAGAGACCTTGGTGTGCATGAAGCCTGGAGAATAAAGATTGTATATAGGAACAAGCAGATTTGACAATTCTTTGAATGATCTAGAATGGCGGTCAGGAAAATTTGATTGGATAACATCAACTATCGACGGCAGCCTGCTTGAGATGGAGACTTCTGCAGCATCCCATCAAGAAGATACGATGAGTTGTTCTTGAAAGCAATCTAGAAGCCTTACCGCTCTTCCAAAGCTAGACTTCATGCTTCATTTTGTAAGTTTGACTTGTTTGGTCGGATGCATTGCCTTGCCTTGCCTTGTCTGCCAGCTTTGTCCCAGTGCCAGCGTAATATGAAAGCAACGGACAGGCTGCAGATTCAAGAGTTCTTTTTGCTCAGCTCAACAGGACAATTAGCATTGGAAAACAAATTGGGGATTTTATTATCACTAAGAGTTGATGTCAATCGAAATTCATCAGTATCTCATCTCATTGTTCCTTGGTCTCAAGCGGGCACACGAGAATAGGAGTGATCCGGACAATGAACAGGGAAAGGCTATACTTCGATGTAGACACAAGAAAACCGAGGATACCGGAAGTCTCGGGGTTGTATATGGATTGAACTAAGCAGTTCAATGCTCACCGTACTTTCAGATGGACACAATTTATACCACGCGCGGATAGTGACATGCCTGCTTTCAGTCTAAATCAACGCAAACGCGTTGCCTTTAGCAAACTCCGTATCGAGTGTGCATGCCCCTTTAAGCTTGGTTATTGTGTTAAGAGTAAGATACTACTATCCTAAAGACAGTCGGAGAGAAAATCAAAGCCTGCACCTGGGACCGAGCTGTTGTAAGTTGAGGTGCTAGCGAAGTACCAACATCCGCCGGTCAGAAGCAGCTGCTGTTGAGTAGTAGATCAAAAGGGCAGCAATTAGGTAACCTTTTATTGTAGGCGGGAAGCTTACCGTTTCGTAACGGTAATGCCGTTGATAGTCCTCCCGAAGTAGGGTCCGCACGACATCAAATAACCCGGCCTGGACGGTAAAACGAATGATAGGCTACTGAGTACTTTGTCTTTCTTGATTACTGACAATGGATTGAGTTGCGGGAGGCTACCAGAACACAATGCAATCACGTGGAATGGCTCGTCAACTTCAAGACGGGCTACCCGTCCCAGAATCATTAGCCGAACCCAGTGTCTTGAGCATATCTCTCGTCATAGAGCCATCGTGTTCCTGTATCATCCGATTATCTGGCAGGGGTGTCGGAGCAAGGTCGCACAAGGTAGCGCCAGGCGAGCGTCGTTTGGCTGTCCAGCTATCTAAAGACTCGGCTGTACAACGCAGCTACCCATCAACCAAGATGTTTTGATATACCTACCGTCATAGGACATAATTGGTTTCTCTTCCTGGATGGTGCTCAGATTCTCTCGCAAGAAAAGTCTTGACTGAGGAATCTTGTGCAAGGAGAGGGAGTTAGCTTGGACTGACCAATCCACGCTTATCAGCATGCCAAAGCAGCACAACACTCGCACACCTGAACATAGGTACGAGATATGTCGCCGCCTCATTAGCCAAGTTGGGATTACCTCTGGTCCATTTATGTTTCGTTTAGCTATCTTTTTCTTTGAACAACACCAGCAAGCCAAAAGCCGAAATCTCTTGATCGGTTAGTCAAATCCCTGACCCAGCCACGAGCAGAGAGCCATGCCATGTGCAACCGCCACACAGGCGGGATCTTACAGTATTGCCGAGGTTTCTTCGCTTGGGCTATAACACACCGGTTGGGGAGTTTCTTGATATGAACAAGCGGTTCAACAATGCGTTCCGACCTCCTTGTATCAACCAAGGCATAGGGTCACGCAGGCCAGTCCAACATGGAAAACACAACTGAGATCCCCAACTTCAATAATTTCCTGGACATAAGAGCCCGGCTCTCAAAAGCTTCTACCCACCTGTATCACTAGTTAGTTGGTCATAGACAAGCCTGGGTAACCTGGGCGCAATGCAATGCTTGGGTAACACGGCGCCCGTCATAGCCACTACTCTTAGACTCGTATCACTGTCAGAAAAGATCTCATCTATTCTGTACTGGAGTCCTCTTTGGTTGCTTCGCTGAAATATATGTTTGAGGTCGGCGATGGAATTGAGTGACCTATTCGCTTGTAGTCGTGTAACAGTTGATAGCCATGTCTCAAATATTAATTCGATCATTCGCCTTCTCCGGCAAGACAGTTACCAAGTGGTATGAATGTTTCAAGAGTATTCTGTTCAAAGTAGAGCTGCTGTTTCTCGCCTGGACGTTTCCCAAGTGAAGATCCCGGCTCGATATGAAAAGCAGGAATCCTTTCCAAACTGACGAGACTGAAGATCTTTGAAACCACAGACTCGTTCCAAAAGACATACGGTTCTTTCTCAAAAAGAAGCTAATCACAAATCAACTCCGGGCACCTGTCTTGGTCATAACTGCGAGCAACACGTCAGTCAGGAGATTCCTATCTGTCGCCCGAAGCTTTGCTTGTCTCGCTTCTACGACCTAATACCGATTCGATTGCTCAATCCGCTCGAGTCAGCTCTTGTTCCGACATCCAATCCATTTCAAGGCCTACGCCTAGAAGTCCCAGATCGGTCCCGAGAGATTGACTCAAACACTATTAAATCCGACGGCAGAAATGTCCAACGAATACCACATGTCGCTTTCTTATCCCAACCCATCCTTGGGTCAAATGGTGGTGATGGAGAATCATGCAGAAGAGCACGCACCAATAACGGCGACGATCATCGGATTGCGTAAACACTCTGTGACTGGGCCTCGAAGGACGGTCCTTGTCATATCGTGAGAGACTTATTGCTTGGGTATGGAGCGCTTGTTGATCAAAGATTTCAGGTTATTGGCTGGGCTTCTCTTCTCTAGCCTCGACACTTCGATCGTTTCGACTTCACTCGTCACCATTTCGCACGACCTTGACGATTTCACCAATGCCCCCTGGATCGTTCTAGCATATCTCCTCACATATATGGGTGAGTCCCCTCAGGATTCGTGGGCCAAAGCAACATCCTTTGACAGAATACGACAGGATTCGCCGTTTGTGTGTCCAAATTGAGTGACATATATGGGCGGCGAAACATGCTCGTGGTATCCTGGGTCATTTTCGTTGGTTTCTCACAGGGCTGTGGATCGGCCAAGAGTATGACAGCTTTGTACGTCGTCTTCTCTGTACTATGTTCTTGAGTTGACCCCATCCAGGATCGTATGCCGGGCTTTCCAAGGCATGGGAGCATCTGGTCTGTACAGCTTAACACAGATCGGCCTGGTAGAAGTTGGGCCTTCCCATCGGCCCAGCTTGATAGGGGCTATGATAGGGGCTACCCTTGCAGTCGCCTTTGTGCTGGGCCCCATCATTGGTGGTGCAGTTTCTCAGCTTTCAGACTGGAGATGGTTGTTCAACATGAAGTGAGTGTTCTGGCCCTTGGCTGAGGCACGCAGCACTGACGGCGGCAGCATCCCTTTCGGCTTGATCGCAATCCTCACGATCACAAACCTCTGGCCGCACGAAGAAGTGGCACACTTCTTCTCATGGAAGGCTTTCACCAGCATTGATTTCCTCGGCAGCGCAACTCTTCTTGCCAGTTCTGGCTTTCTTGTGTTCGCTGTTCAGCAAGCTGGGGCCGAGACATTTGCCTGGGGAAGCCCAGAAATCATCTCTGCTTTGGCCATATCTGGTGTGAGCTGGGTTGTGTTTGTGTGGTGGGAAGTATACTTGGAGACGAAGCCGATGCGCAACATTGAGCCCATTTTCCCCATTCGATTGATGCTACGACGGGTTTACTCTGCTGGGTTGCTGTGAGTCAGGATCAAGGCATACGTGCATGGAAATGAAAATAAAGAGCTGACATCAAACTAGAGTCACCTTGTTCACAGGTTTCCCTTACATCTCGCTTTCGATCGTTATCCCGGAGCGGTTTCAAATCGTCAGCCGCGAAGAAGTCTTGATGGCGGGTGTACATATCTTACCCATGCTTGGTGCTTGCGCTATTGGCTCGTTCTTGGGGGGGTTTATATCCAGCCGGAGAAACAATACTTCCTTGACACTTTTTGGGGCGTCGTGTCTCCAACTCCTTGGAGTTGGTCTCATGTCAATGTTGAACGAACCAGACTCGCACACCAAGGCTCAGTACGCCTTTCAGGCAGTCTTCGGACTTGGCGTTGGCCTTTCTTTCTCTGCAGCAACCATCATGACGAGTATCCTTGCAGCTGAGAGGAGTGAACTCGCCTCCGCTCAGGGTGCCATGGCGCAGGCCCGTGTCTTAGGTGGTTGTATTGGCCTGGCGGTTTGCACTGTCATCTTCAACTCTCACGTTAACGAGTACCTACAAGGCCATTTAACATCGACACAGCTCACCAGTCTTCATCGATCGCCATTGGCCAGTTTGCAGCTCCCAGGCAATCTACAGGAACTTGTCAAGGATGTTTATGCTGGTGCGTTTGCCGAGGAAATCAGAATCATGATGCTCGTCTGCTCCGTGATGGTGGCAATCTCTCTGTTCTCGCTGGAACGGAATCCTGCACCACTGGAAAGATTGACTGCCTTCCCTAAGGATGATTTTTCTTCTAGGAGAGGCAGCGAATCTGCGACCGAGATGACCGACATATCGAGTATACATCGTTCTGTTTGACGCATACTCATGTTATCATGTTAACTTTATTCCTTTACTGCATTCTGCCAAATTTGAATCATATTGTGAGCACAGGTTGGCGTTTTGGGTGGCATCTCTGGCGTTAGCCCAGAGTTCTGGGAGTCTCCTAGTATGCACACATGCGAGACTCGTTAGCATGACCTTCAGATGGTGATATCTTTTAGATATGATAGCAAAGAAAGGCTCGGTGGTTCATCCGCTAATCTTGCACTATAAGAGAATGCTATAAAGACCAAGATCACTACAAATGGGCTCTGTCCAATTGCCGGCAAGTCGAGCCACAGGCAACCGATGAATTGTCTTAACTACCCCTAATAAATAGCACAGAGACAGTCAGTTCATCGTATCACTATGGCGGTCCAATCTTGCATGGAGGCACAATGTTAGATCTACTGGCTATAGAAGAACAAATGCAGTTACCACTGTACGACCAACCCTGTGTCGCTATTCGGTCAGTCGGTTATCAGAAGAGTGCGCAAGTGGGGGTGACCTGAGAGACCTCGTGACAACACCGTGAGCCCTACTTGAGACGGTTTGGTTCCGCAGAGGGTCACTTTCTCTAGACTCAGGAGTTTTTGTGAGAAATCGAGACTATTCGTTTGTCTGGAACGTTCTGCGCTCTCGAGTTCCACTGCTTCTTGATCCATGCTACTTGATGATGATTGACCGTGTGATCAAATCAGTTTCTTGGTATAATTGGAAGATGTTGTGTGACGAGCACGACTGTAGTCACTGCTGGGTGTCAAGATCTGGCAGGAGGAAGATGCAAGATATGTGTACGATTGATGGCTTATTCAATATTAGATCATAGGTAATCCTCATAGACTTCTAGCCATGTAGGACCTACCTCACGGCAGGTATTCAACAAGAAGTTTAATATAGGCACAGTATTATATCAGTATCCATAATTAATTGGGAAGATGGTTGTTGTATATTGAGTTAATCATTGTCCTAACCTATACTGAAAGTGAGGATAAATGATTTTAGTCCTACTATGTTTCCCCTTGGTAATTTATTTTACAGCTTCCTCGAGACAAGCAAATAGGCAGCAGTCTTACACTAACATTTAGTCTTGTTCTGATTATTGGAATCACAAGACTTATATCACACTCTGTCCAGATTATGCAACTACCGTATCTATTCAACCTCAATAAAAAGGAGCGAAGAAAAGAGTCAATACTTTTCAGTTTCAGCTCGCAAGAACTAACATTTGCACCAGTGACTACGATAATAGACGCTTGGTCAGAGCTTCCAGAATACTGGTGCAAGCTGGAGCCAAGCTAGTTTATTTCATTTATCCTCCTCAAGAGTGATCAGCACCACCAACAGCCTGAGGCTTAAAGTACACAGTCATGACTCCCTGGGGGTTAAGTGAGGCCTTGACAAAGTCCTTGAGTGCCTGGTGAGCCTGGCATCCCTCATCGTAGTACTTCATATCCTCCATACTGGCGAACTCAGTCTTGGAGACGAAGGTGTATCCCTGGGATCGGGCGTCCTCATCAGCGGCACCGACTACCATGGAGAGGATGTAAGGCTTGCCTTCCTAATTTCCGGTCAGTATCTTCATACAAAGGAGAAGATGGTTGAAAATACCCACCTTTTCCTGAGAGGCGTTGAGCTTGTGGTACTGGTCCAGAAGTTTAGCCTGTTCATCCTTGCTAGGAAGCTTGAACATGGTGATTCGGTGCACACGATTGGCCATCTTGACGGTAGGAATCTGAGTGAACAGTCTGGATGTGGTGTTGATGCCAGGAAAATGATGTGAGACTCGTGCAGAGCTTGGGGAGACACGGTTGGGAGAGAAGGCGAAGGCTCGGTGGATAAACCTGGAGTTCATATACGATGTTGTGATAGATAGCTCAGAGAAAGTAACAGGCAATGTAAAGTAGGTAAGCAGCTCAAGTATTTAACAAAGAGATTTGAAGACCCGGTTTCATGCGGGCCAAACGCGGGGAACGAGCTATCCCCCGCCGACATGGGAGGTTGTTCTCTAACAGGAATAGGCCAATCATCTTTCATAATTCTGTGTCAGCAAGTATTCGGGCTCACTCAGCGAGTCTGGTTTCCGCGCCTGAACCCGTGTCTTGCCGTTATGCCGCAGAGACGGAATTAACTCGTGGTTTATGAGAGATTTTGTGACATATAAGGTGCGTTTCAACTTGAAGCCGCTCGTTTTTGGCTAAGGTTGATATCTACTTGACAGTACCTATTTCCGACTTGGGCTCTATTTGATAAGATACAGAATCTACCCCGCCCCCCGGAGCTGGCTTGGCTGTCACATAAATCTCCGACTCCAACCTCTCTTTCAAGAGGAGAAAGGGCATATAGGCCCGAAAGAGCCGTTAACTTGGAAGCCTGTTGGCGGGATGTTTATTTCCCATTGTTCTCATCCAATCAAGCTGAAACCTCGGTGCACGGTAGATCAATCAGCTCAGGGATACCCCAGATTCCCCCAGCCCTGAGGGGCCAAATGGTTTAACCTTATACATAGTAACTGTCCATGAACATGGATAAGACATGACATTTCCTCCATTTTCTTCCCATTCTAGGTATAGGATTGTTCAAGGCCCTTTGACAGGTACAGAGCATGAATTATCAAACCAGGCTATAAAGTTGTCCCGCATTGACTACAACTAAAATGGTCAAGGCGAAAGCGCATGATTCACTTGACAGTACCAACCTCTCCAACCAACTTACAGTGCTTTCAACCTTATGATAAGTCAGGTACTCTTTTTTTTTTTTTTTTTGGGAGGGGGGTATCTTCCACAAATCTAGAACCAGTGCCAACATAGGCACAATAGTAACGGTTTTGCCCGGCAAATCATGTAATAATAAACAGGACCTTACCTACCGTGAATAGCTTGCCGAGTATATATATAATCAGCTTATCGAGTTCACGTCAGTAACCGTTGCTCTACCTTAAATTCATATCACCACAATTGGTCCTCCTGATTGGAAACTAGGTTTATCATCAGCCCAGGTTCAAGAATGGCACCACGCTCAATCATTTCTTTATCTCACTCGTTATCTCCTGAGCGAACCTAATTGATCGCCACCGTACCTCCTGGATCAACCCGTAGTCATCGTTGTATGCTCCCTTTTTCCCCCTTTTACTAACTCCTTCGCTAACTTGTTATATATGAAAAAGACCAAATCACTTTTGTTATCAATATCGCAATGCACACACAATACGCCCTTTCCAAAGTGGCATCGCCTACAGCGTGTTCATCGCCATCTGTCCATCAAACCCCGATTGTAGTTCACGAAGGTGTCTACACAAGCTTTCAACTAGTGGAGGCATTAGCTCGGTCACTATAGGGTAGTTTTGTCGAAAGATGAGCCTTGCCAGAGACAAAACTGCCACATGATCTGACACAGGCTTTAACTGAAGGCGCAATTCTTCAGGGAACGCCAACGACGGACTGCCCTGGCCAAGCTCGAGAAAATTTAATGCATCTCTCGTCTCCAGGCCGTTGAGAGAAACAAAATCATGTATCGTTCCTTGGTGACCGTTCGCGGACCGCTGCGAAAGCAGACCGTACGCCCACAGGGTCAGACTAGCAAAGTACACGACCATAGCGTTAAATCCTCGCAAAGTTGTTGGTTTGCACTCCTCTGCATGTCGAAGCACCTGTCCGGCGTGCCAAGCAGCATACCGGGATTCTGGCCCCGGTAGCCAAGTGTTCTCCAAGAGTTGCATAGCTCTTCGGGACTCTTCCTGGCCCTTCCTGCCAGCGAGCCTCTGCACATCGTCCAGCGAGACATGAAGGGTCATCATAAAAAGCTCCGAAAGAAGCGACAACTCAGGGTTAGAGACCTGTGCCGCTTGAAGTTGGTTCGACAGTTTACGAAGGCCGTCGTAAAGCTCTTGGTAGAGGGCCTGTGCCCATCCGGGAATGTCAGATCCCGGCCGGCCCGGAGCTGCGTGACGATGGTGAGTGACGGCATCGCGATAGGTCCAAATTTGTCCCCACAGTCCGTGCAGAGCAGCTTTGCAGCAAGAGTCCATGTCCACCCAGGTATTTTGTTCAGTCACAAAAGACAGACAGTCTCGCACATCTGACAGCCGTGGTAACCCGCCAGCAGGTAAAGGTCCTTTGTTCAAGTGCAAGTTCCACCATGATTGTGAACTGTTAGCCCTCCAAAGATCACGAGCGGCCGGAAGGGCGAAGTTGAGCTCGTTATACGCCAACGTTGGGCCTTTCCACTGCACAATTGAGGTCTGCATGTCGTGGAGAAATGCACGAATGGCCAATCTGTACGTCCGTCAGTATCTCGAGGACCTTAGTAGTAATCGTGTAAGGAACCTTTTGTAGGACTCAAGCGTTGCAAAGTTTCGCCATTTCGAATCCAGTACCTCATGGGAGTCACCAGTGTTGGGTGTATGAGTATTTGTGTCTGACGTAAAACTCAATTTTCCGATCCTTCGAAGCAGCTATTCACAGTTAGACTGCTAGTCAAGATCCGTATCCAGAATTGACTTACAATCAAAAACTGCGGAGCAAGGCTCTCTGCCGTCTCTGTTTGCAGATTAAAGCCGCTCCATTGTCCCGTCTCGAGATGGAGTAGGGACGCTTGAAGTAGCATGATGTCTCGCGAGGCCACAGTCGAAGATTCAAGCTGCCAATGGTTAGCCAGCTCCTAACATCATCAGGTGTATCGTCGTTGGACTTCGGTTGAGACCTACCCGTTTCCCAATAACGCCTACGGCGAGCTCATCAAGGGCCAGGCCAAACTGCCATATCGCGGCAGTGGATATTTGCGAAGCTCCACTTGAGACAACGGCAGAGAAAAGCTCCATGCTAGCCATTGGAGGGTCGAAGGAGGATATGTGAATGAAAGCCTCACTCCTGGGATCTTCACTCATGAAGTATGTCTCAATCATATAGCTTAACAGCTCAGCTGACGGGAATGTTGGTACTCGATGTGGAGTTGGGTTGTTAGCAAGAACCATGGCAAACATGCTGTCACGGGAGTAAGATGACACTATATTCGAGCGAGGCACTAAGCTCCCTGCTTGGCTTTTGGTCTCAGATTCTGGTACCCATGCCGAATGTTGAAGGGATGTATCTTCGGGAACTGTATCTTTGCGGGCTTGGCGAGCTGAACGCTTTGCTCCGTTGCCAGACTGGGAGCTTCGTCGGTTTCTATCTGAGCATGGGATTTTGAAAAAACCAAGATCAACATCCCAAGAGAACCCAAATTCTGGGAAGAAATTTTGCGTCGCAGCAAAGTATAACGATTCCTCCTGTGTATCTTCAAGAATGGACGCGCCAGCAAAAGAGGTGCCATTGTAGTCCACAGTGGTATCAATCACATACCCCTGGTTTGCAGTGACTGACTGAGACAAACCATAGGTAGCATCGCCGGCTGTGAACACCTGGCTATCATTGCCTGTAGTCGAGGCGACCATTGAGCTATCCGAGGGCGATATGCCAACCTGCGATTCCGATGTTCGGTATTGATTCCCACGTCTCACTGGCATCTGACATGTCAAACTCTTACTGCGGCAACGACTGCACGGCTTCTGATCCTCGCATTTTGCCTTAGAGGCAGCACAATTGAGACATGCCTCTGCAGCTCGGTCGCTTCTTCTAATGAATGGACGATCTTTTGCGGCACCATCTCGATCGTGGGTGGTCTCGTGCCGTGTCAAAAGATCGGCGCGGTTGAAGCGCTTGGGGCAGCGGGTGCATTGATACGGTCGGGCATTTTCGTGCGACCTGAGATGTCTTGTCAGGTGGTCGGCTCGTTCGTAGACGCGACGACAGATGTGGCAGACGTGAGATGGTGATGAGGTGGAAGCATCGGAGAGTTTTCTTTTGGCGGGCAACGCAGAGGAGGATCTCTGAGGGGTTTCTGCCTGCGGTTGTTGCAGTGCTGGGTCGAGCTGCTGGTGGAAGATTTGATGTTTCGAGGGCGATGAGGGCGGCAATTCTTGCTGCAATTCGTGCTGCTCCTGCTGCAAGGGCGGCTGAACACGCTGGTGCGGATCGGTCACAGACACGGGTGCTGCTAGGGAGAAGAGAGATGATAGCAGCATGTCCGAGCCGGCGGCATCGCAAAGAATGTCGATGCCATTCTGCTCCGTGGCGGCCATTGGGTCCGAAGCCGCCGAAGCCAAGGCGGGCCGTGCCGTTCTGGCCAGAGGAGAAATTGATACGGGCGGACTCGAGCTCGGAGAAATAACAAGTCGCTTGAGCCACGTCCGCAGGGATTGATGGCGGAAAGTTGAGGGGATCGCGAGACAAACCAAGGACAAGCCGTTGTGGTTCGGAAGAGAGGGGGCGGGGGCGGACGATGGGCGGCAAGCGTCAAGCGGATTATGGTGGGGTTCGCGGCTGTCCAGCAAGTCACGACATTCCAATTTCACCTCCAAGAAACTGAGCAGACCTTGTCCCACTTTCCGGAGCCCGGCCAACATGGAGTCGGAGTCGGCGCCGAGCCTTCAATGTCTCAAACTGCGTATTTACCCACATCTTTCCGGGTGTAAGAAGAGTGTTGACCATAAAAAGCATCAGGATAGCCCGCTGCCAAAGCATTCTCCTCAAGTTCATGGTGCATTCCTCGCAAGTTCACTTACATGGATGAAAGTCGCCAATCAGAGGGGCCTCCAGCTATCCCTTGCGTGAAACTCAGCACTTGACAGCTGAAGTGACCCCCTTCCATGGCTAGGAACAGCTGACAGCTCGCTAAAAAGCCCACACCAGCGGGCCGGGTAAACATTTATTTGCGTACCTGTCAGTTGTGTCTCAGAGGCATGTTGCGTCACTTCAATGAGCCACTTACTAGGTTCTTGGTAAGGATTTCTCGACTTTCAGGGCAAGGGAATACGAGAGTCTAGAACTACAGTATGTCTCAGTCTCATTTTCACCTCGTTGCCAAGACCAGAATTGACTCAGACAGGTTAGTGGGAAATACGATCACATAATATCGATATGTATTTTCCGTTGTCTTACCACTACATCGAGAGTTACTAACCAGTCATCGACAGGGATGCAAATATGAGCAGTCATATGTCAATCTTTTACTACCTTTTCACTTTACACGATAAGCTAGAATATTATGAAATTATATTAATTGTCAAAGAATGACGATTCGTTCTGACAGTTGGTTCAATGTCAGATCAAATCCCTTGCGCCGTAAGAAATCTCGCTTGGTTGTGCGTTTGGCCCTGTACCCCAGTCTAATCGGTTAATGATCCTCGATTATCCGATGCGCCTTATGCGCCTTGTCCCCTGGGATTCAGCAAAGCCATGTAGTGACAAGGTGGCTGATGCAAGTCAATCCCGGCATCTTGGGTCGGCTTGACTTGTGATGGTGCTTTGGCTCCCACCATAAGCCTTGCCATTCATCATTTATCAATTTTACGCATGACTCGGAGATTGCCGTAATTTGTGCTTGATCAACAGACGCACGATTTGGAGACGCCTGTTAATCCTCGGTGACTGACGAATTTGGACATGAGAAAGTGCACCCAAGTCGCACCCCTGGCGTTCTAAGACAGGCTCAACGACGTAAGAATAGGTCTGAGTGCCGTTGCTCTAATCAGACTGCGTGGAGCTGCCAACCTCAAGACGACGTGAGCTGACTGAAACGCTGCTTCAAGTGCCATTTCTCTTTTGTCGCAGGCCATCCCTCCAATCGCTATGAACGTTCCTGTTCGAATATGCCAAAACGATGCATGAAATTGCACCCTGTGGTTTCTGGCAGTGGACAGTTAGCCCCATCTTGATGATGGGGAACGTTTGAATCAAAGTAACAGTAATCAGCAAGACTAGTTAGTTATGCATTTATATATAGGGACCAAGAGGCTCACCTTAGCCACTATGTGAATCTAGTCGACACAGGGAGTGCCACAGTACCCGCAGCAACGGCCAGGAATAACCCAAACTTCTTTACCTGCCAATGCACAAGTAGGGCATCGAGTGCCAGGCACTTTTTGAGATCTGAAGCCACTAAACAATGCCCATGACGGTTCCGTAGTTCCGCGTCCAGAATTCAGGTCCTGATCGTCACCCTGGCATTCTAAACCAGAGTGTATCAATGAGGCTCGGTATTGGCATCGGTCTCCAAGGTGGTACATGGACAGGGAAGGGCAGGGCAGGATCGGCTGAGGCATGGCTATGATGAAGGTCGTCTTTCATTCGAGATGAAGATATGTTGTATGAGAGACAATGGCTCTGGGAACAGGTGATATAAGAAGAAAATCTCGAGTCACGAATAATGTATCAGCAAGCTTGGAAAGGCCCGAGCTGGTTCTGGTGTGGGGGTTGGACGGGATTTATGGTTTTCAAGGACGACTAGCAATAGCGTGTAGATGGATTAAGAGGGCCAGAAAGGGTAAGATCAAGGGCTCGAAGAACAAAGTCCGGATATTACTCGAGACAAGACATGTACGCAATGCCCCAACACAAGGATGATGCTCCCGTTCAGTTGATGATCAGTAGCGTGTAGGCGGCAGTAGTCTCGGTGGGCACTGGCGGTGGTAGCATCAGACCTGTCATATCGGCTTCCTGCGAGACTTCGAGCTGTCATTGCTTGCCAGGGAGTTGCGTGGCGCCGCCCTTGGGAAAGACGGTGGGCCATATCGATGGAGGCGGGGTCTCCTTTGTTTGGATTCTTTCTTTTTTGTCTTTCCTTTGACCTCAAAGTTGCTGCTCGCTATGGGCACTAAAAATATGCCGTCCTCAGTTCGGTCAGTAATCAAAAGACATTGTTTAACAGGCCTAAGCTCGCGCTGTACATGCATACTGTCCGTACAAAACGAAAGCAATCATCTTATCATTCACGGCAGCTGGCAAAGCGTTTCCTCCCACCGGGTTGAACAGTGAGAACACTTGCAGTACGAAAGAAATACTCTTTTTAGCGGCAAGGAGATATAGACCGGGCCGGCGGTTAAGAGCCTGATTGGCCAGGGTATGGGGGGGGTGTTGGGTTGGCGTTGACCCAGAAAAGCAAAGTTGTGACTGCTCGTCTTGAAGAGGGTCACGATGACAAGGAGCCCACAGCGCTGACTTGTTGGCGAGTGAATTGTGATCGAATTCAAGGGACCTGGCTCTCATCAAGCCACCACTTGGCTTTCCAAGTAAAGACACCCTGTGCCTGGGGGGTTACCTGGCTTACCATGCTAAAATGGGCTGGATGAACATGAGAGAGTCTGTGCGCAACCCAGAGGTGGTAAATCTGAAGATCCCAAAGGAAATTCCCCTAAGAACACGATCTAAGCCCCTGGTCACCCACCACCCAATACCACGGACCACCAACCAACCCCAGAACTTGGCAAGCACCAGGGCTCTGGAATGATGGACCCTCGTCACTCTTCACTTCTAAGCTCAATCCAAGGCATCCTTGCCCACCCATCAGATGCCGCGCCAGGGCCGGCTCAGCGCCCCTCTCCTTTTGAAAGCTGTAACGATCGCCAATGCATCGGGCTATCTCGCCGACCTGTTGGACCTGGCGTAAAACAGGGGGGTAGGGGGCCGGCGTCCACAATTCCGCATGGATTCTTTCAGAGTATTGCTTTGTGCTCCACTTGCCTCTTCCTGAGAGAGAGAATCTTGACCGAAAATCATCGGGTCTGGAGGAATGCCGATATCAAAGAAAGAGGACCAAGGTTCGTGTAGGCTATGTGGTTCTCCTTCCAGTGCAAAACCGAAAACAGTCTTGGCAGTGAGGCATTAGCAAGGCCTTGGCTATGCGGCACCTGCTGCAATATGCATGCCGTATGAAGTTCGCATTAAGTCTGATAACCCAACTTGTGCGCAATCCTTGAGGCCGGCCAAACAAATAGCGAACCGTGAGCATCATGACAAACCGGCGTGAGAGACGGATAGGGGCAGTGGGGTTCACGAACCTGCGGATGATCCAGTGCCGGGTCCCTTTCTTTAATTAGTCTCAGGTCTCAGTCGCCCAAGAAGCAATGGAACCAAGAAATTAAGGGTTCAGCATTTCAGGATAGGAATCATCCTTGATGCTTGTCGATGAGGTTTGCCGTCGTGATGGTTCCTCCTTCTCGCGTGGATGGATGGGAAGGCTGATGTTGCGATTGGCTAGACGCCTGCCAGGTTTGTTTCCTGCCCTACCTTACCTTGCATTGCATGCCGACATACTTGCTGTGGTACTAAGGTATGGATGGGTAGGTACCTAGGATGAATCCGATCGGCATATGACGGGAGCCGCCAAGTGCCGCTGTGCGTCTGCCAACCAAGGGCAGCCGTGACGATGGATCTGGATAGTACCTACGAAGAAGGCACGGGTGTTCTAAGAAGGATGGGCTTGCCGTTCTGCCTTAGAGGTACTTAGGTACTTAGGTTTGCTGCTACCTTAGTCCCTTGCCAAGTAGTCTACCTAGTATGGAAGTTGGCACCTTCTGTTAGGTGCCTATCACCTACTATACCTACTGGGTAGCTAAGGTTAGTAGCTGAATATGGATCTTTATGCAGATCTGAAGTCTTTCGATGGAACTTGAGGGTAATAAAGGGCGCAATTCCATCGATCTGTCAACTCTCTGCATAAGTGAAATTTGACGTGCCTCACGCATGCAATCCTGCAGCTATGTGCCTCATCGAAGATCCTTCGTACATGTCATGAGAAGCCTCGATGCAAATCAGCGTAAATCATCAAGCTTTTGGTATCATACGCCATGAAAAATAATAGCATCAATGCAATTAGATGAGCGCAAGTACTACCTATCTGTTAATTATTCAAGCTACTTACGCTGTGACCAAGTATAGTGGCTTTTGGCTTAACCAGATCTTGAGAAGCTCTAGAACCCTTCCAGTGACATACCAACATAGTGGTTCTTCATCTAGGTGTCGCTGGTGTGAGCGGGCCCCACCGACTGTATCCAGTACAGTAACACGACAGTTGCCTTTATTTAGGGTTAGTAGTCAGGCAGACTAGCTCAAGCTCAAATTCACCACTAGGGCTCTATAAGAATTGACTCGAACTATGGCTTATGTAAAGTTGGCAGTTTTGGAGTTTTCACGACTCAGGGCGTGAGCAAGATCCGTTTGGGTGGACAGAAAAGGAAAAGGCCAAGATTTCCCATGCTGAGAGACACCTGCCAACCTACTCCTACCTTAGTACCTAGGTGCCTAGGTGCCTACCTCATGTAGATACTACCTATTCAACTGCCAGGTAGAGAAACCACTGTGGGATCCACCTTCATACAGTACTGCATAGTGCATACCTATCCGCGGATAGTTTTGGCAGGGGTAACTCAGTCCAAGACACATCCCCCCCTGTTGGCTGCCCCTCCTCTTCAACCTCTAACCCCTCCCATGTGCTCGAGATGTGAATCGATCTCATCTCGGCTCCTCTAATCTTGAACTCAAACTCAATTTTAGTAGGAGGTCCTTCGTTCCCTGTGCTGCACTGGATTCGCCATTCCCACTGTTGATGGGCAGGTGTTGGTTAATCTAGCCCGTCCTTGCCTACGAAGAGTTGACCTCGGCTGAGATTAAGGCAGTAAATCGAGCTACTCGAACAATAGTTTCAACGAGATATTGCTTTTTAGCAGACCGGCAGCCTCGGCGCTGACGCGATCGCCTGTAGCACTACGTACACAAGATTCAGGACCAACCAACAACGTATGGTATTCAGACATTTCGGTTATCTCGACTCAATCCAGCAATTGCAGGGTGTCTGCTGACGCATATCTTACTGGCTTCGATCACCGTATTCCGGTCTTCTTCTCGGAGCTGCGATAAAAGGCGTACTTATTTTTTATGGTAAGGCTCAGTTGAGTCAGACTTTTCCCTGCGCCCTGCCTGGACTTTGATCGTTCCTTTTTCTTAGCTGCCCCTGTCAACACTTTACTATGCAAGCCGCCCTCGCTTCGCCATGGGTCATCTGCAAACTGACATGGCGGTCATACAACCTTCCTATGTTGTTCCAAAAACGTGTTCCCAGCTGCAAACGCCACTTCCGAGAGTCGATCGATCTACATAACAACTGATATCTGTCAACCTCTTTTGGGACTTGTTTCGGAATATCAATATACGAGATCAGTAATCAAGAGACCAACAGGTTAGATAGCCACTACTAACGGACGAAAATCATACCGCTACTGATTCTTTCCACCTGCCGATTCCTCAAACAGTCAGCTCACCGCCAGAAAGCTACCCAAATCAGTAGCTGGTCGCCGAGCGAGCTGAAAAGGATGGTTGGATGTCACCATTTCCCACCAGGCAAGGACTCTTCGTACTTATAGCAACCGAAACTCGTTGCAGATACTTTTCTTTTGTTTTATCCACCAATGTTGTCAGTTGGGCAGAATGCATACTGTACATGATCACGGTGCAGGTAACTAAGTATGTGCAAGATCCTAGCTGACTTTCAATCTGATGTTGCTTTTTCCTGCTCCACTGCTCGGAGGCTACATCTCGACGCTGCACGAAAGCGAAATGACCCGTCCTTCAATTGAAGGGATGTCCTTTCTGACAGGTGTGTTCAGCCAGCCGCAAACGGGCCATGCCAGAATATCCACTATGAACCCCTTCTATTTAGGTCAGGCACGAGGCATTCCCGAGGCATCCTGCAAGTGTCCTAGCTGATTGACACGTTTGAAACCATCCACTGCAGCGAAGTTGAACGGTACGCTATTGTGGAGAGTGTCTCAAGTGTTCAGTCTTACTGTGCACTTGATAATTAATTCATAAAGACGCACCTAGGCTGGTTGCTGATGACCCACCCACATCTGCATGGGACGTCGTCATATTTTGTCAAATAGCCCAACAATGAGGCTTCAGGACGACTCCACCGTATCCACAAACAAGATCTATCACGGGACCTACCATATCAACAACCAAACTGGAATACATTTTTTCTGAGACAGATCCCTTGAACTTCGCGTGAGTCCAGCTATTCACTTGTGACCCTATGATGTTTTGTAGAAGAGCAGGGACTTTAGCCACAGTTTGGGAAATTCAACCCCGCAATGGGAATGGGACGCCCTATAACTGCCAATACAGAAAGAATCAAAGTACGCCATTGTAAGGCGATCACAATTGTTGGCGGAGATCTTAAGGGATCCGCACCAGGAACACGATCAACCCCATTTGGCTGCTCAATGACGGGACAATGACTAT
This sequence comes from Fusarium austroafricanum, assembly GCA_012932025.1. NCBI lineage: Eukaryota > Fungi > Ascomycota > Sordariomycetes > Hypocreales > Nectriaceae > Fusarium > Fusarium austroafricanum. The sequence continues at coordinate 61,219 of JAADJG010000240.1, forward strand.
CTTACTATCAACAGCTGAACGATTCGACACATTGGTAGGCCCAAGCCCTATGGTTTGTGGTCATTCAGCCGAGGTCTTTTTGTTTGAAGACTGGGCTTATTCCCTTGCGCGCTGTGGCCACTCGCGACACATTTCTCACCCCATAGCCGAGAAAAGAAAGCAGATAATCCAAGTCAAGACTAGTTTGCGACAAAAAACCCAGCTGCGGCACCATAACATACGGTACATGTACTAATGCAGCGTGGGATATGTTGCGCTAACATCTGTGCCATTGACAGGTAACATCTTACAGTGCTACTGTACTTAGCCTCACCAACACCCTGCAGACTGGTCGCATCTAGCCGCGGCGACTATCGATCTCATCCCCTAGTCTAGATGAATATCACTACTAGCAGGTTTTTATTCTTGCATCCGATCAGAACAACCACTTTGTGCAAGCCCTGTAGGGAATTAGAGGAAGAGAGCGCACAAGCTGAACACCTGCACAACAAGGTCTCCAACGATCAGTTAATATTATAGGCTCAAGACTGAAATGGATCATCATTCTATGCTACCAGCGAGAGTGCTGGCATCGAGCCCCTAGCATAAAGGATGCTTCCTATCGATTTAGCTACCATTGCTTAAAGGGACCTTCATGCGAGTCATCGTCAGTCTCAGAAACAAGACATGCTGTAGCATACTTGGACGATCAGTGAGGTCCACCTATCATTTCTAGGTTGGCTGGAACGGAGAGGCGCAGGGGCCGAGACAGTGCCCGTTGAGGACGAACCACGGGGCACATGTCACTGCTGCGCTCGCAACCGTGCACTATTCACATCTCTTTCACGCTGGCCCGCAAGATGCCAGTTGAAAGCCGAGTCAAGTTTTCTTCTGTTTTGGGTAGACTGTGCTTGCGAAGAAGCAATGTTGCTGTGGCAAACCGGTAGAAAACCAGCTTCTTTCAACCTTCCTACTTGCTTGTATCGACTAGCATAGATCAACTATGCGACCTAATCAACATACGGTGTTCGCGCAAGACTTCGACTCCTTGTGTGCCATGGATGCACAGAGGAATCAAGACAGAAACGCCAGTTTCCCTGCAAAGAATTGCCCGTTGCTCATGCAAGCAATATCGCTTGAATCTACAGCGGGTCTGCAAGGGTTATGCAAATCACTCGGCCTGTGTCCAAGTGCTTGTTTACAGCTGAGTGAAAGTTTCTTTCAGCTGGCAATGTGAAAGAGAGCCATCAGCTATCGTCTTTGAGATGGCGGAGAGTTTAACGGCGACGAATGGTAGAGAATAATCATTATTCCTGGGTATCCCAAAACTCCTCTCTATATCTATCCCAAGAACCTGTTATACAATGACTAATAGAAAAACATTGAGAAATACCAAACAAGTACAGCATACTCATTCTTCCTGGCGGATGAAATCTCATCCACACACAACTTTGAACTAAATGCGTGTCGAGCTTCAAAAAAATTCGCGGCTGTTTCCGGTTATGCATGTCGAGGTCAGCTCGAAATGTGAAAACCGTGAGATGTGATGGACAGTGAGGTCAGCAAGTGGCGGAAGACGGCGTTGTGGTGCCGCACAAAATAGACAGAGCACAAACGCGTCAGTGAGCTGCTATTAGAGGTTGCAGTAAAGCTTCATGCGCAATGATGAACGATACGGTCGATCAAATAAAGGTCTTCTCGATCTTAACCAACAACTTCCCGCCCGGTATAGGACGGGGCTTGCAGTCCATGAGTCGGATGAATCGATAGCCTGGACGAAGGCGGTCTAGGCGAATGCAAGCCCAGGCAAGCAGCGGCGAGCTACCAAGCTTAGATGAATCATCCTCGACCTTGAACCTAAGTGATAGATCGCATTAGTGTGATGCAGAACAAGTGGTTGCAAATCAACAGGCGTTACGCCCCGCCTCACCCCGTCAGACAGCGGACCTTGGAGATGAATCAAGACAGGCTATTGACACGAGTAATCACCCTACACCAAGTATGACTATGGCAGTGCAAAGTACACAGCAAATAGCGACCTAGTGATCAAATAAGATTAACCGTATTAGGGTCCGCGCGCTGCACACCTTGCTCAGGCGAAACTGGAGGTCTGTGTGTCCTCTGACACGTCGTATCTTGGACGGCATTTGATTTTTCGTCATGTATGCCCAAGGAAACACCAGATCAGCGCCGCTGTGATTCACGGTAAAGAGTGAAGACCTCATCACCGTGGCGCAAACAGTTTGACCACGTGAAACCGACTGCAGTACTCCCACGGCACATCTGCCATTGGCAAGACGCACGAGACGGTCCGAGAGCAGGGCGTGAAAGGGTGGGATGCCAATGCAATACAGAGTGAAAAAGTTCGCAACTTACCTGATGAAACTGAGCTCCTCGACCACCTTGGGAATATTGAGAAACTTGAGGAGCGAGCCATGGGGGCCGAAATCGGGATGATCCGTCTTACCGACGTCTGTCTTATCTTTGTACTTGTGCTCCAGCATATATCCGTCGCGTTCGCTGTCGTTTGGTTTGTCAACGTGAAGTTCTGCCTTGATTAGCGGCCGAAGGGTACTGGCAGAGCGGCTGGCATCCGCTGTGTCGCCAGCCTGGATCGGAATATGTTGGCCGGCCAAAACCGTGACTCTCAGGTCCATGGTACGACCTGGCGTGGCTTCGCTTTGGGTTTCTGCAGACTTGTTTGAACTCTGATAGCCCTCAGGCTTCAAGACCCAGCCCTTCTCGTCCGCGAACATGCCTTCGTTCAGCATCATGCCTTCATCCAAATACTGCCAGTTCATAGCAACCATCTGGACGCCACAACGCCAAAAAAGGCTTGGATCCGGGTTCGAGCTGTCAAACCTTCGGCCTGCGGGAAAGGCGCGCATGAAATATCCCTTGTTATGGGTAAACATGTCGCGGTGGTGCTTCTCATGAAGCTCAATAATGTGATTCTCACTGATAGAAAAGATATGTGCAGGAATTTTGGCTTCCTTGGTCGCAAGGCCCTTGAAGTGCTGACTGCGTGTGTAGACGGCCAGTTTGCCAAGGTTCTCACAGATGTTGACCTTGGAGTTGGAGCTCTTTCCGTGTGAAGGAAAGGTACTGTTCGAGCCCGATAATGATGGTCCCGTGGACTGTGTTGGGAGCTCATCTTCGGACCCTGATGCGTCCTCGTCGTGGGCGTAAATAGCAGGCAGATCCATGGTACTGGGAGGCACCACGATCTTTGCGGGAGCCCTCTTGACCTTGACGAGAATTCTCCTTCGCAGCTCGCCTAACTTTGGGAGCTGCAATCTAGGACCAGTGTCATCGAATGGCTTATCCACGAGCATCTCGCCCCATTCCTCCTTCATGATCTTGACCATGACCTCTTGCTGGTCCTCATCAGCGTGTACCTCTAGGCTGACAATGATGGGAAGATCGTTATCAACAAACGCAGACTCGCCAACGGCTTTGCACACCTCTCGAAAGCCACATGGCGCGGTTAGAGTCCATCCATGGGTCACAATGGGCTCATCTTTGGGAAACGTCTGTCTTTGGCGGGGCGAAAGAGGTTTCGCAACGTCAAGACGATCACCAGATTCTCGGGTCTCGAGCGGAACTTGATTCAGGCTCGACCTTGGAGAAGAGTTTCGGCTTCCTAGGCTGGTACTGCGGGAACGGTTGGCAGCTTTGTCGCTAAGATAGTCTTCAACCTTCTCAATCACAGTAGTAGCGACATTGGGAAACAATTCGCCTGATAACCCACGCTTGTGATCGATCTTGGTGGGTTTATCTTTTGTTGTAGGAATGATAGTGTCCCCATTCCATACGTCAATCTCGATACAACGGCATCCTCGAAGAAGAACCTGGTGGCAACCCAAAGTCAGCTTCACCTATACTCGAGACCGCGTGCAGGGCTCTATTGGTTCAACCTACTGTTCTATATGCTTCAGGAGAGCTTCTGTTAAATGAAGCTAGCTGGTTTCCCACCAGATAAGTGTTGTGGCTGCTGCTGATGAAATAGTTGGTGAGAGGTTTCGAGAGATCTTTTTCGGCCAAGGGTCCCGTGGCTTCCCATGAGAAGTAGGTAACCCAGGTGTACTTGAAATCACCCAAGGAATAACACTCCTTATCGAGCTCGCCAACAGCGCTCTCGCTTTCGCCCTGGACAGTTCGCAAGAATTCAGCGAACTTGGCTCTGGAGAGTCGGGACTTTGACCCTCGCAGTTCATGGTATGTACGGTCGAGGGCTTCGTGCATCTCGGTGGTGATATGAATGTCGGGTATGTCGGGCATTGACGCTTGCTGAGCTGAGTTCCGGCTGGAGCATTCGTCGGTTGGTGGGAGTTCCTGTGTCTTCGTCTGCTCCCAACCGTACATCGGAGCCGGAGATGCGGCGGTGGTGAAGCGTACCATTCCCTTGAGCGCGCCGATGGCTTGGATGTTTGAATTGCCAAAGATGGACATGGTGCGCGCGCGCCGGGGTTTGTCATCTTTTGCGCTGCGACGCCGCTGGATTGTTATGTTAGCGTTCGTGGTCAGAAGATGATAAATAGGAGTGTTTCTCACTATAAGGCCACAGAAGAGCGACATGGTGACGAGCTATAGTTCCCAGGGCCGAATTAGGATTTGAAGCTGGCGATGTCGGCAATGTTTAAATGACAGAGACCATTGGAGCCAAGGGTTGCCCCGATGGTCTAACCAAGCATGAGAAGGCGGTTAACTTGAATATTTTTGCTTTACAATTGACAATTGACAACAGCTGGTCAAATCTCAGGATCAGAGGTTCTTGGATTGAGCGTAACCAAGTAAGATGGATGGGTTTGAAAGAAGGGCAGGAAAAGAGACGAAATGGATGGACTAACTGCACAGATTGGATGTCAGCACGCCTGTCTGATAGGCGATAAATTACCTAGGCGGTCTCCCCGGGACAACAGCCAGTGAAGCAAACAGGCGAGTCCAGGTCTCACTAGCGTCCTGCAGCACAGCCCTAGGGGATCCTGGGTTGGGCAGGGGGATGGCTGAATGAAGAATGGACACCGAGTCCCAGGGCTGAAAAAAGACTGGACCGTGGAGGCTTGGGGGCGAAGACATGATTGGAGGGGCCGTAGTTGTCTGTCAGAGGAAGCAGCACAACGGAGCGTCATGACAGTGGCTCTGCTCTTGAGTCACAGTGATTTGGGGACTGCTGGAAGCGAGAGCCGCGGCATTAAATGGAGGCTATGCTATGCTATGCTATGCTATGTTGTGCTGCCATGCATTGCTCTGTGCTGTTCTGCATTATGATGAGGCTGTTACTCTTCTAGTTACAAGGTGTGTTTGGAGAGTTTATTGGTCTTTAAAAGAAAACGCATCAATATAATACATGCTCTAGTTAGCCCCAGGCACAAGAAACTCCAAGCTCTAGGCCAAGCATTGCGATCCAACGCCCAGACCAATCTAATAAGCCCGTTGAACGGCTCCGGCCCCGGGACGGAGCGGGTGGGGCCGAGCGGGGCGCAGTCGGCCGAAGCATGAGATCAAAGGCGTGAGGTCATAGCTTGGCCACCCTATGTCAGCGTCATTCCAAACACACCAATACTTGGATATAATCTCATACGGAGAGTCTCAGTGCCTCGTTGATATTTTGGATAGCAAACGTATCACTCTTTGGTTGTAGTAGTACGGTCCCTCTTGCACTCTTTCCTGAGTATGCATTGACATAATTTACCAGAGACCAATAAGCGACATTATGAGCTTCAGCAATGAATACGAGGAACAGGTGCGAGCATGGGGTTTTGAGCGAGTTTTCACTTGGAGCGACTCCCCGTAAGTTGCTGGGTTCTCTTTACGATGACGGCTGTTCTTTGAGATGCGGCTCTTGTACATCCTTCACCACATCACATCTTCAATTCTGACTTCCAACAGAAACACCCATTATCCACCACACTCACATGCTGCTCTTACGACTCACCTGATCATTGAGGGTTCAATAACACTTTGGTATCCTCGCGAGGAAGACAATCAGAAGCAGGTCTATGGTGTTGGATCACGTATTGATGTTGATGCGGGAAGAGTTCATGAAGTTATGGTTGGTGGGAGCGGATGCACTATGGTAATTGGTGAATAACTGAGATCTTCAGGTTCAGGTCTACGGTGGGCTTGTATGGTACATTTCCTTTTTCCTCTTGTTGTTTTTAACAGTTACAAAACATATTTCTTGTCAGTCCAACAGTCTAAAGTGGCTATGACCTTTAGATACATAGCTTAGCAATATCAAGGCGTTCGTAAAAAGCTTGCTCGAGATGAAGCGATGCAGATAGTCTCAACATACCAGGTTTCCATGACTTCAATGCTGGATTCAGCCAAGTCCAGCAGCAAATCTCATGAAGAGAACAGCAAAAATGTGGTATGGCGGGATCTAACCACCTTCGTTGGACGAACAGGGAATCGAACCCTGGACCACTCCCAGACGTTTTATACATGCTAAGGGAGTATTATACCACTAAACCATTCGCCCGAATTTGTTGGATTCCAGTATCAAAGGATGGCATATTCACGCTTGGCGAGAGAAGTCGGCAAAGACAGAGCAGAACTGGGTCAGCAGCTTCTTGAGAAGAGAGTGTAGCTGCGGAGAAACCGCAAAGTGAAGAGGTTGGGTATTCACGTGAAGAAGAATTGAGGAGAGTTTGCTGGCACCAAGATCCCGTCGTGGAGTTTTGGGACATATCTGTAAACGCGGGCCAATGGCAGGCAGGCCGCATATGGATGGATCTGTGGATGAACTCCCACGTCGATCCCGGAGAATTCGATGGGATGACTTTTCGAATTCTCATGCGCGCTCATCCCGTATTTCGCTGCACTATGACTTGTTGTGATGATGTGATAATTGCGTTGTTATTTTGACTCTAATCTGTCAGCATACCTGTTGATTGTGCGTGTCTGTGTGTCTAAGTGTGTCCGTGACTGAGAACGGAATCGACAAAATGATGATCCTCCTTCTAGAGTAACCTTGCCCTTGACAAGACCGTCAACATAAGTTGAGAGCAAAAACCCATGATCAGTCAGACAGACAAGGCCATTGCCGGATAGATCATGACCGGGATAAGGCCCTGTCTCCGCTCAACTCGTCGGCCGATGGATGGAACCGATGCATCCTTGAGGCTTACCGAAGCATTTCCCCACACTTAAGCGTCTCATTTCGTGTAACGTCATCCGGAGCCTATTGCTGTATCGAAGTCAAGAGGCTGGGCCTCATGAGGCGTGGTTGAGGATGAAGCTAGCTCTCTTGAACTGGGCCGCCACTATGGGAAAGGTGAAACTGGGTCAAGCTATGCTATGGTTTACATTTCAATAGCGAACAATCGTTCTGTAAAGCTTGGAACCGAGAGCTTGATGGTGAGTAGCATTGCTGGATGTCGAAATCTCACTTTCCACGCAAGCCTGTGAGGGGTTGGGGAGAGGCTTCGTAATACTATGCATGCACAATAGGATTTCTAAACTCTCGGTGATCTGTCGGCTGCGAAGTTTGTTTTGTCTGCCTTCACGTTGGCATAAGTACCAAGCAACTGCAGATCGAGTTGACTAGCGTGCTCAACAAGACGGGAGGCTCAAAGACTAAATGAATGCATACGTTTACCTATGAGATCAATTGGCCATTAGCGAGGCGTCATGGACATGGCGAACACGCGCGTGGCTGAACGCGTGGATAAACAAATCAGAGTTTCGTGGTTTCAACCGTGGCCAAGTTTTGGATTTAAATTGAGCAAGTATCGAACGTCTTGATTTGAGTGATATATTACTGCCATTGTATCAATAGAATAGCTGGGTACCTATAGCAAGCGGGCGGTCTTGGTCTGACTTTGGTTTAGTCGATTATCCGACTCTTGTTCTGTAAGTAAGCTACTATACCTACCTAAGGTACCTATATAGTAAGTAAGACGAGCTCGAGATATCGTACGTTGAAAGATGGATCCATTTGAAACGCTCCGGTTAAGGTGGTAGGTGCGTTGTGTCCTGGCTGCCTTTGGTGTTTGGTGGAGCATTGTTATTCAACATGATGAGTGAGATGACGGCATGGGAAAATCATGATGCAGCCATATCGTATCGTATCGCATCGTGTTCTATGTAAGTCGGTGGGTGTCGGTGTCGGTGTCGGTGCCCGTTGGTCTACAACATGCCGAATCCGATGATACAGCAGCACCATCGCATCGTATCCACGGGGGAAGCGCTCGGACGGCTTGCGCGTTTGTACAGTATTTGTTTGCTCCAGCTGGCAGTCGAGCCTAGAATAGAGGATCCTTGGCCGGTAACGCTGCAGTTCAGCCCATAGTTGGACAGCGTCATATCAACTCTGAAATGGGTGGCCTCGGTCGTCATCAAGTTCGAACAAGATGAGACAAAAGAAACAGGTTCGAAAAGAGGCTTGAGGTTCCGAGAGAGAGAGGCCGACCTGGGGTGTGCCAGTGTCTAGACACAAAGTTAGTAACTTGCAAACAACCCGCCCGCATGCCTGTTTGTACTGCAATAAGAAAAAGCGGTGCTGCCTATTAGATACTGTTAGGTGCTCTAAAGTGGACTACATCTGGTTTCGGGCTATGGCTGGATTCGTGTTTGGCAGGATTCATTACCATGATCCAAAGGACCTGGCCTGTGGACGTCGTCTTAGATGATGATTTACACCAGCATAATTTCGTGGACCATGACAATGTGTGAAAATCTTAGACCTGATCGATTTGGATCGACCTGCCATTCCAAAATGACACCACCTACATCCAAGCTCGCTGGTTGGCTGAGGCTGCATGCTTGTAACACAATTCTCGTGAACCTACCCTTTCTGCAGTGCAGGTTAAAAAAAGGTAAAATTCAAGGCAGAGGAAAGGCTTAAAGTCTATGTGGAAGAAACCTAATCACAAACCTCGATGAGTGCTGCTGATTAAGACTCGATTGAGTTCTCTCGAGGTCAGCCTCGAATGCATAAATGGTGAAATGAGGAGTTGTTATCTCTCGGCTCCAGAGATGCATTGAAACCTTGGTGCCTCTGAATCGAGGACATTTTTCCGAAGTCAATTGCCCTTCCAACCTGTTGATTGGTTATTGGGCGGTTGGCGAAACGTGCAATCCAGTCCAATCGTATTAGGATCGGAAGTATCGATGGAGGTGCCTTGGCTAGTCCCATCTATGAGGTGGTGGTGCTCTTTCCCTTTGCTGTCCTTGGTGCCCCTTAGCCTACTATACCTTAGTACCTAGGTACCTTAAGGTAGTGGAGATAGGTGTTCTGGCTAACCACCAAGCTCCACTCTCTCCCGTCATATCATAACTCCTCTCGAGAACATGGGAAACTCAGAATTCCTCTGTTCCGGGACATAGACGCGCAACTCCTCGTTTTTCATGTGCTTCTCTTTCTTGTCTGTTACTGTATTCATCACATCACATCACATCAGCACTATTCTCCGCTCTATACCTCTTCGGCTGTGGCTTCTTCATTCTTACTTGGCTTGGCTTGTGCTGTCCTGTGCTGTTGATGCGAGCGTCTCGTCTCGCATCGTCCGTCCCCTGCTCGGTTTGGTTTGGTTTGGTCTGATCTTTGGTCTCACCCCTCACATGGATCTCATACCTCACCTTTACTACCAGGCTCTCCTTGTCCTTGTCCGGGAGTTCCCCTCATGCGACGCCGACTTCCAAATCAACTCCGTCAAAAATGTCATGGATCTTTAAACTCGACTCCACCTCGTCCAACCTCCCCTCTCTCTCTCTTTTATTCTCTCCGACTCTCATGATCCCGAACTTCCTTTCCACTCGCGCTCTTCTTTCTCCTATTAGCTTTTAGACTAAACAAGCAATCAACCAACTTTACGAATACACACTCGTCCATCCAGCACATCATAAAGCTGAAGCTTCATCCTTCCTCACGACTGAGTAGAAAGGCGGGATAGTTCATGTTTGACGGCATGGAGGCGTCTATGTGCCAGTGAACGGTCGTTTTTGCTCGTTGAGGGAGCCTCAAAGCCTCTCTTCCGAGCACCCAACCTCACCTGCTTCCGATAGCATCTCACGAGCCAGGGAGTTGAAGCAGCCTGGCCCAATGGGCAATGAACAATCCGCCGAAACCCCTCGCGGGCATCGGAAACTATCCAAGCCACCTCACTGCGGCCAGACATCAGCAGCTGGTCTGCCATACACTGCTACTGCTGTGACACCCCATCGTGAGCAGTTCTCCAACTCGTATCTTGTTGAATCGCTGCCGCCTGCTCCCAATAGGGCTTCCTCAACGAGAAGGGTGGTGCCTGGGCTCGGTATAGCCGTCCCGGCCAGTGACGCTCCCAGTTCTATACCATCCCCTACATGTAGAGAACCCCGGCGCGGTTCAATATCACGGACGCGATCTATCCAGTCAGAGCAGTCTCCTATACTGCCGAGTTTTGTCAACAGCTCTAGGGCCAGCTCTTTTGCTCAGGACAGCGGCTACCGCGCCCTTACGCGTGCTGATAGGTTTGTGCAACATGTCTGTTCGTGTCGATAAATAGAGCTGACTGCCTTGAAATAGCATGCCTGTTGCAATATCGTGTAGCTCTACTAGCTATGATACGAGAGCTGCAGAGGCCAAAAAGCTTCTCAATGCCAAGGATAAGCTCCCAAGCGAGCCGATCATCTCCAAAACCAAGATTCATTCTGATGAAAACTCTCAGGATGTGACAGATGATATCAACAGCGCCAATCAATCTGCAGGCTCGTCCATTAGTAGAACAAGCTCAGACGTTTCTCTTTACATGCCAATGCGCCGCCGCTCGGTCGTTCAAACCCCAGGCGTAGCAACCAGAGCTCATCATTCCAACACCCCGGTCTCAACCAAGTCGAGCTTTCGCAAGAGTCTCCCAGCTACCCCCAGTCAATCCAGACACAACTCGATCGAGTCTGGCATGGCGAGACGCATGTCGATGCCCACAACAATCCCATCCCAAGCACAACCCTCGGATCGAGCCGTGACGCCCGTTGAAACCGATTACAAGCAGTTGGGTGGTATGAAGTTTGGGTCTCTACGCATCACGAACGGGGCCCCAGGGACTTCTCCAGTGCCCGAGGATGACGTCAAACAAGAAGGGGCTTCTGAATCCGCATTAGCAGTCCCTCGTGGGGAATACTTTGATGAGCAAGCCAGCAATCTATTCAGTTTGACGAGTCAAGGGTCAAACACGACAGGGGCCTATGAGTCTATGGCGGGTGATAAACCAGTCACTGCTCGAGCTCCAAGCTTTGTTGCCGAGCATTCGAGCGATGCAAGCAAATCTAGAACAGGTCATGGCGAAATGTCTTGGAACGGGAATGCTGTCTCATTTCCCGTTGCTGAGGTTTTGGACGTAAGGGAAGATCCAAATGCAAAGCCCGACCCCAAGAAGATGCAACTTGGACTTGAAAACAAAATGCTTAAAGGGCTGTTGAGATCTGACAGTGGCTTCATCCCGAGCCCTTCGCCTGAGAAAACCCAACGGTCCGCGTCCCGGGTTGACAGCGGTTACAGTTCCAATGTCTCTCTCCGATCATTGCCTAGTTTGAGATCCGGTGTTACGGACAAGCATACAATGGCCTCCGAAAAACTTGACGTCGACATGTCGGGGATGTGTTCGACCTCGGACTCGAATTCAACCCGTACCTCTTCCTTGGTCCCTTCCCCGACACGTAACAGACTGCCCATTCACCTCGAGGTTCCTTCATCGTCGACAGATGATGATACCTCAACTTGCCCAACGAGTCCGTCGAGCCCAACTAGCCACCCATTCTCCCCGTTTGCTCGTGGTGGTCACATGCGTCTCTCGTTGAAATCAAACAAGAGTTTCGAGCCACGAGTGTCGAACATCCCGACAGCGCCAATCGTCCGCTCCAAGGGAGAAGTCAACGAACAGCTGACTGCTCCAACTCCGGATGTTAGCCGTGGCAGCAGTAAGATCTATCGGTTCTTGAATGGCTCTCGTAAGAAGGGACCCTTAAAGAGGGGTGATGTGACCACCGTCGATCAGGACGCCTCTGCCAACTCTCTGGGGCTGAAGACGGGCTCCGTGGCTAAACCACAACGATCAGCGCTTCGAAAGGAGCCGAGCAAGGACACTCTGCACACTATCATGAGTGTGGGAAGCCAGGATGCGGTAGGAGGTACAAGACGTGGGAAGGAAGACGCGCAGCGAAATGTCGAGAAACCCGCGGCCAAGATGTCTCGACGTCAATCATGGCGTCAGTCGATTGCGCAGATATTTAGTTCTCGAAGCGCAGATGCCAGTCCTGTTTTGAGCTCCAAGTCTGAGCCCAAGCCAACTCCGAGGCGCCCTTTGACCGCCATGGAGCTTAAATCTCGTTCTTCCAATGCTGCTGCTAGCCCCCGAGCCGTGAGCTCTTGGTCATCGCGGCCCGTGCCGAGGAAAGCTGCTAGTAGCTCTGGCAACTTACCATCACCAACTCGAAAAACGAACAACAAGCCAAGTGCACGGGAAAGCCATGACAAACCCGAGTTGGCTCGTCTTCGCACAAACGTTTCTGCTCCTGGCCTCTCAGCTAGTCGTCGATTGTCGCTGAGTCCGTCCCAGCTTGAAATGCAAGCTCTGCGAACAAAGACATCACCTCCTGTGAGTATGCAGAACCGAGGCAGCAAATCTCGAGGCAAACCGCAGGGACACAATCGGACCATGACGTCGTCTTTCCCAGTCAATTCCCGGCCTAGCACTAGTCGGCGACTTTCGTTGCCCCAAGATTATGGTCGAGTGACACCTCGTAGTCGTCAGGTCTCACATAGCCGCACTGAGTCCCGCAACTCGAGCCGAGGTATGGCCATGAGTCCTACTCCCGGTATGGGCTCTCAACAAGTTCAGCCCGCCCAACAGCCTAGAGTTTTATCTTATTCTAGCAATGGCACACAGCAGAGTGGCCCGGCTGTCCAACAAGCAAAACATCATCGCCGCGCATCGGCTCCAGCACAGCCACGCCAGAGCTCCAACGTGCCACGTTCACGAAGCAGCACTACACTGATACAGCTACAGCAACAGCAAATGCATCAACAGCAAATGCATCAACAACAAATGCATCAACAGCAGACACTACAGCAACATCAACAGCGCCGGCCTCGGTCAGCTCTTCAAGCATGGGCACCGATGGATATGAATAGCCTCAATCAGCAACTGCAGCAGAACTACATGATGCAAAATCAAGCGGTAGTCTATGGAACACCAAATATGGTTCAGCAATATCCTAACATCTATGTTACAAGCCCCGTCCCCAACCAGCCCACTCATGCGAGACACAGTTCTCAGGGTGGCATGTATGTCCAGGACCCTCCTTTCCGGGTCCTCCACAGCTATAACTCTCCAGCATATCGAAACGTTCCTATCTGGAGTCAGTAGCTGGGAGCCTCGATAGTTGGCTCATCTATGTTTTCATTCTCTTCTTTCTGCTTTCACTGAGATACCATATATGATGGAAATGGTTTACTATTTCTTTGATTCTCTTACCGCTCGGCGTTTTCGGGTATAGGCAGCCTTTCCTTGGGGGACTGAAACTGGCCCACAGCGTCCACACGCATCCAAACAGACACACACACAAACATTGTCTTTCATTTTAAGAAATTGCATGTGCATTTTATGACAAGGGGAAATGTTATCAGACTTGACAGCTTCACCTATAGGGTGCTGAACATTGTGTTATCTTAGTGGTTTATTGTTGAAAAGCATGGTCTTTTAGGCAATGTCTGATTTCAATCTGGTGACTACTATTTGACAGCGCATCATGCTCTCGCGGGGGACGAGGTGTCGATGAGATGTGCGATTCTGATAATGCAATATACTTAACGACTTGGTGTTTTCTGAATCCTGTGTCTAAACTTTGTGTTTTGCGGGCTTGATCTGGTGGCCATTGAATACCTGGTTCTAACTAGATGTGTGGTGAGTTATGAGAATGATCCAGATAGTCTCATCACAATCAGCAAAATGGGTTCAGTAGCCTTTTTTTTTTTTTTTTTAACGCGTTCCCGTCATTGCTCGACAATGCATGTTAGACATGCGATATGGGAGAGCCATGATCATGGGATAGGGGAAGGGAATGAGTTGGATTAAGGATTAAGCATCCCCATGATTCTCAGCACAGCCTCATACAGATCGACAAAGGATCCAGCTGGAGTGACGTGACATCAAAGACACGTTACCGCCCGATCCTCGACGCAACCTGAGTCAACAATGAGACCATAAGAGACTTTGACTGGACGATAGGCTCTTATTGCATGAAACGGGGTTGGCGAGATATATTGTACAGCGCTGCGAGTGTCAACAAAGCGTGACTCGAAGCCTTCACACCATAGTAAGCACGCAGGAGCTTAGTGACAAGTCACGCACCCACTTTGGACCCTGAAGGCCGCAGGGACGGAAGCCTCGAAAACAAGCTTCTCTAACAGTTAATGTTTTAGCACGCAAGAGGGGGAGACGGAGATCCAGCATGACGCTGTAAATGAGAGGGTCGTGGGTTGTGGATTCTTTGGGTTATAAGATCTTCTGGGGAGAAATAACATGACGACAATGGAAACGGATGAGAAGACTAAAAATGAAAGAGAAAAAAAAAGACCGACGATTTGGGATCCGGCAGGACGGAGAGTTTTTGGCATGCCATTAGGGGATCAGACTTAGAGTGGGTGTGCTACTATTTTTACACCCAATTCTTTTAGGGACCAAACCAACTTCCCGTCTGTCTGCTGTCATCACCTTTAATCCCCCAGACAGTGAATGTGGATAGGTGAGGATCACTTAATTAGATATTTATCTCGCTAAAGAAAAGACCCTGACGATAGTCTATGTCATAACAATAGGCCAGAGCAGACAGAGAGGCAACAGTTGAACCATGACGGACGGCAATACTGACAGGCTTCCACGTGAGCGAGCGAGGATCTGAGTGTTGGATGGTGACGACGACTCAAAGAAAGATTCGACAGGGGTAGGAGATCCATTAGAGATGCTTTAGCCAGTTTAGATTGGAAAGCACCGGATCATAGATCTGAGGAAATACAATAACAATGCCGTGAATAGACATGGAAATAAATAGCAGAATATCTAACAAGCAACAGAGCAGTTGCATCAATCCAATCCATCATGCCGTCAGCTCAGCGTACCTAGGTAAGCCAAGCTCATGACACTCAGGCGAGTCCCTAACCCAAGTCTCCTGTCAGGGACAACTGTGAGTCTGCATATAAAACGCATTTTATGCATCATCGTGGGGACCGTGCAGAAACAGAAACAATAGATCGTCAAAAATCCGTCGTGGACATCCTCGTAGCCGAATCGGTTAATGTCAACTACCGCAAGACGAAACAGGCGGACGTATGTGGCTTTTTTTTTTTTCCATCGTCGTCGGCACGGGTAACCTTAAAAAATGAAAGCGACATAAACCTAACCCAGCTTCAATGGACGGAGCTTGGTCTAGACGCGGCCGTATCAGTGTGGCCGCCACCAGCGTGCCGTTTGGGTCCATTAGTTTTAGGCGGCTCCTTAGGTGATGTTTTGGCGAATGCCACCCAAGTGCAGTACCTGGACAGGCGACAGGATAAGCACAGCCTCCATCCAGTACCACCCGATCCATGCAAATACGAGGAGACCTCACAGGTCAGCATTTCTTGACCCATCTTTTCCATTCCATCCATTCCCTTTTTCCTTTGTTTGCCTGCCCTTGTCTCTTTATAAGTCTCACCTTCCATCACTGTCACACATCTTCTCTCTATTCTCGTGATTCTCCTCACTCTCGCTTTTCTGTCTTTGTTATTTATTGCCTCCATCGTTTAAATTAGCATCGTATATCCGTCTCGACCTTTGTTCGTCGATCTCACTCTCGCTCAGGCAATTCATTTGACATCAAACCACAGATAAAGTCGCGTTATCCTCTTGGTTTCGGGCCCACTCGTTCAGATACTTGGAAACGATCATTTGGTTCGATTCTTAATCACGGATAGCCCATCTTTCCACTGGACTGTGTATCACCCTGGAATTTTGCGTCAGTAACGAATCCAAAGTGCCATTACGCGTTTGCTCAATCTAGCACTCGCAACCTAAAACGACGACCTCTCCACATATCAACTTGCATATACTATCTAATAACCCTTTTCTATCTGAAAACCGTCCATCCACAGCCACCATGTACACCACACGGCTTATCAAGCTGCTGATGGTGGCCCTCGCCATTGTCTGCGTTGCTCAGGCATCATGGATCGATCTTAACAAAATCCACCTAGGAGAACGTCGACTCGTCCGAAGAGCGAGCCCCAGCAAGTCTGACGATTCCCAACCAAGCGCAACTGCACCTGACAGCAAGCCTTCGGCTACACAGGCGGATCCTGCATCTAATCCTGCCCCTACTGACGCAGCCGGTCCTACCTCTGACGACTCTAAAAACACCGCTGCCGAGCCCACTGGGGCTACTAGCGAGCCTTCAAAGCCATCTACTGATGCTAAACCGACCGACAATAATCCTTCGCAGACTAGTGCTGCCAATCCCTCGCCTACGGATGCTTCTCCGACAAAGGCGACCGAGAAATCTACAGCCGCTGATAGCAAGCCCGCTGAGACCGCTGCTACACAGTCTCCTACTGATGACACCGAGTCTTCTGCTGCTTCCGCCACGGACAACAGCTCCGCTGCTCAGTCGACAAACAATGCTCCTGCACCCACTAGCACCAGCAGCCGCAAGAACCAGAACGACGATACCAGCAGCACCGCTGCCGAGAGCGATGAAGCTTCCAGCACTGCAGCCGAGAAAGATACTCGAACTACCGCCAAGCCTGTTACCTCTACCCATGTTGCGGTCGTCACAAGGACCAACAGCGATGGTAACCTTGAGACTATGACGACTACGAGTGTGTCTACGTCGACACCGGGACTTAGCGACAGTGGTGACGACAGCAGCTCCTCTGGCATGTCGAAGAAGACCCGCGATACCGTTATTGGCGTTGTTGTTGGTATTGGTGGTGCCATTGTCGTCGGCGCCCTCGGCCTCGTCGCCTGGCGAATCTGGGGACGCAAGAAACACCAAGAAGAAGCCGATGGTCTCATGGACTTCAATGAAGCCAACAGCCGTCCCAACAGCAACGGCCCTTACCACAGCGTCGAGAAGACCGAGTATGGTAGTGTTGGTAGCTCAGGCCCCCAGCGCAGCCCATTCCAATCCACACTGGACACTTATCACCAGCCAACACCCGTGAACGCCTCATCCAACTTCTAGGGAAGGCCTCACAATTTCCTTTGCATCTTTAAAAAAAAAAAAAAAAAAAAGCATTCTCATTATTTTATCACGCCCATCTGTTCCGATGGATGTCATCAAGGTTATGGAGGCGTTTCGGACACAAATTTTTCATCAGAGGGATGTCATAGAGAAAGTTGTACGAATTTGATAACGAAAGTCACGGCTGCAATCGACTGAAGCAGCATATACAGAGGTCCCAAGACCGCGCGGCATTTTTGGGCAAACAAGCATGTTTTGCTGTCCCAGTTTTGAGTTATCTGGGCCCGATCATGATTGTATATCGCTTTTTTATTTTATTAGGGTTATGGAATTCGGCACCGGAACACCCACCCATTATTCCCGTTATAGGACGGCGAATGTATTTAGAAACTCAATTAATAATATCTCAAGCTTAGCTTGTGTAACATGCTCTTCTCCCATGACTGAAGTGACGATGGTGTGTCTATCAAACTCGTGGGGATAGGAGGCACTAAGGCTGCCTTTGTTGGCTTGACAATACCATTATCTCCTCCTTTGGGAATGCAAGACTTCGATCTTGGTCTCCACGGCTGCAACTTCTGTCGAAGTTCATTAGACTTCATATTGGGCTGTCATACTCGGGCCTGATACTTAGCTAACCTATGGTCGAAGCTGGAATCACAACGGCAACTGGCAATTATGTAACTGAAGTTTTGATACAGTGTGTTTTATTTTGCACCAGACTCGCAATGGATCTTCATCTTTAGTCTCTCTAGTATGGATGCAATATCATGCTACTGGGCGGGGGCAGTAACAGGGAGATGCCTGACGTTGAATATGAATTGCCTGACATTCTAGACTGCACATCATTCGTGCGATTAAATTTCAGGGCTATCTAGTAATGGGTCCCAGTGAAGCAAGGCGAATGCTCGATGAGTATGACGAAATGACCCATCCATGGATATTATCAATGCCAAGGCGATTTCGAGCAGTGATACAGGGTAGGCGTATATATTTGACTGCGATGTACCAAATAGACAAAGGTGCAGACTTCCATCAATTTCACATTCAGCTTAGCATAAACCATAGGACCCTCCACTGATGCTGCAGGCCTGAAGCGGGAAGCCGGGTGCCTGAACGGGCATTCCAAAGGCAAAAACTGGTGGAGGCCCGAGTTAGCTCAAGGTACGGGCGGGTGCGGCCCCGTCCTTTTTAAGGGTCCTGGTGGAGAGGCGAGAGAAAAAAAGAAAGGGGAGGTTTTTGAGGTTCGGTTCACGGCTTGAATTTAAGTGTAGAGAGATGTGCAGGAAAGATTTGGGAGTTGAATCGAGAGGACTATCAAATTAGGCATTCCACATGGTGATATCACGATGGCGAGTGTAAGGAGATGATGTGCTGAGTTGTCAATCTGAGCCAGACCTAAACTCCGGGGAAATGATTGACCTGGACTGGCTTAAAGCTAGTCCACTTTGCTGATTGGCCTATCCTCGCAAGGGACTGTGCAGGCATGTTCATCCCTCGAACGATGGAAGAAATGGAAGAAGAACAAGTCCCTGGCTCAACAGCGACAAGATGGTCACAGCTATGCTCTGCTCTGCTCATGCCTGAACCTATAGACTCAAACGCTGTCAGTCACTGCAAAACCGTTGCTTCAGGTTAAAAAGCCAAAGGGCCACGGGCCAAACGAATAGGAAAGCAATCAAATCAAATGGTTACAATGCCAGCGAAGCAGCCAGCACTTGGCCACTCGTTGTGCTGTAGTGCTGAGGTGCGGGTCGAGTCAAAGGGTCCAGAAATGAAAATGATAAAGAATACACCGTCAAAGCACAGCTCATGACACAGACGAAGGTATCCCCTATCTTTGGCCGAGTCCGTCGCTTCGAAATTCTTCCAAGATGCCAGGGCCCCCTTGGCGAGATTACGTCGTGGCCAATGCGGGTACCAGCCAGAGCGGGTCTCATTACAGAAGAAGTCTCCTTTGAAGATGGATGTGGATGTTTGGCAGTTCCAATGGCCAACTTTCATCTTCTGAACTGGAAGATTTGCTGTCAATCCCTCTACGCTACAGCGTCACCGAGAAGGAAAAGTTGGGACAGCTCACACCCAGAGACTTGGAAGTGGCCGTCGACCAAACCAAACCAAACCTGACAAGCCCGTGCAAGTCCTACCTAACTTAGTACCTACTAAACCTAGAAGCAGGTGCATGTGCAGGTACAGACAGATGGTTCTCGCTTGACCTGACCCTTTTTGTTAGCATCAAGTTTTGAGCTGTCTTGTCCACTCATTATCAAACAGAGCTTCTTCTCATCTCATCTCATCGAATGAGACCGTCGTCTTCATTTCGTTCTACTCACCTTCACCCTCACTCTCCACCCAACTTTTCCCTCTCCGCCCCCTTCTCCTCCATCCCGTTCTTGCTGGCCGCTCAACTTCGCAACTGACAAGATTTCCAACTCAATCCCCCGATGTGTCCGGCCGCATTGTCTTTTTCTTCCCCTTGTCTTCTGGCCACTCTTTTTTTCTTCATGAAGCCGTTTCCTTAGGTTCTCGATAGACACTTTTTTTTCTTCTAATT